>JAQFVV010006635.1:296097-313068 GCA_028023455.1 Epiperipatus broadwayi | reverse complement strand
AATCATGCATTGTAACACAAATAATAAATACTATAACAAGTTTGTAAGCAGGGGAACTACTAAGAAAAGAAAATCAGAACAAGACTTTAACTCTCCAGTTATAAAATAAAATAAAAGGAATAAGCTGAAAAATAATAACCTTGAAAATCAATTTGGACAAAATCTCATGATTATATGGATTTAAACAGAATGGAGTAGAAACTCAATAACTCTAATATTTCAACACTGTTTTTCATCGATTGTATAATTCTTAAGTTTGCCTGCTGGAGAAACTAGACTGACCGCTATTTGGATAAATATTTTCTCAACATGTACTATTTGGAATGAAAAACAATACCAGAAAACGTAAGCAATTATTTTTGTTTCTTTATTTTAATCAATTGTCAGAATTAATAATAGCACAAAAATTATTTAGATTGAAGAGAAAAAGATTAAAGTATTTGGTAATTTTCATGCCACTCTTAGGCATTAAGCAGAAAAATATATTTGTTTGCAATTTATCATCTCAGGTAAAATAATTTGAAATCATTTTGAAGGAAAGTTTCAAAAGAGACAATAAACCAACTAAAATTCATTATAAATCACATAAAATTTATTCAATTTAAGAAGAAAAATACATGATTTCATTTCTCATTTTCAGTAGGAAAGAGCACTCATCTGCCAGATTGTTTTAGCATGAATTTGCTTCCTTATAGAAAATGGAAAGTTACAGATTACTTAAAAACGCCTAGAATATCGTCTTTATAATTGAAGAAATTATTCTTAGTATAACTAAACACATCTTAATGGGCTGATAGAAAGGAAGTGAAATAAGTATTTATTTATTTTATCTATATTGAATAACTTGCAAAGTAATAATATTTTAAACTGCTTTAAAATCACCCATATCATTTAAAATTATGACAGATATCTTTGCATGGATGGAAAAGCAAAATAACAAATATAAATAATTTTAAATCTATTTAATTGTCTTACTCTCAAATTGTTAAATATTGTCTCACTATGATGACATCAATATCATCATCAAGTCTAGGAAAGTTTTAAACATAATGCTTACATTTGTAGATCCTAATAAACATATTTTAGTGGTATTGCCTTTGAAAAAGTTTTTAAATATTGTCTCATTATGCTTCTATTAGTACCTAAACCAATAAAGGATTTTTGTTGCCTTTGAAAAAGTCCTTTAAATATTGCCTCATTATGCTTACATTAGTTCATAAACCAACAAAGGATTTTTATTGTCTTTGAAAAATAGTTTTAAATATTGCCTTGTTATACTTACATTAGTACGTAAATTAATAAAGGATTTTTGTTGCCTTTGGAAAAGTGTTTTAAATATTGTCTGAATACACTACTATGAAACAGGATAATCAACATATATATATATGTTACTTAGGAATATTTGCTTATAATATCCGTCTTCTTGTCATTTTTGCTCATAAGATTGGATCAAATTTGGATGACTAAGATAAATTCTAATGGGAGAAAATGTTAGTTTATTTTGTTATTACTGTGTTTAAGATTGTAATATGTTTTTTTTTCTTTTCATGTATTTTTAGGGATTATTTTTTATATATATATATATGTCATTGTATAAAATATACTTAGTAAGGAGGTTATGATGTATAAAAAATATATACATCTGTTACACATATTTCGTTGTTTTCGCTATTAAGGGAAAACATAATATTAAATATCATTTATCTGGGAAGAGGGAGAAATATTTATCTTTTGCACCATAAAAATAAATGTAAATATTATATTGAGAGGGGAATAAACAGACCCAAACTTGTCAAAATTATACACATCATGACACAATTGTTCTATTATATGAAATATTTTTAATAAGCATTTTCCATTTCTTAATGTTGCCTAAGAATGAAAACATCCACTTTAAATACAAAATGTAGGTTAGGTTTTGTTGTATACATGTGCATGGCTTGCTATAACAAAGGTATAATAATTATTTTAAAATAATTAAGGGCCATTTTACTGATATATTGGTGGTTTGTTTATCAAACATTAACATTTCTGCATTGTGAAATGGAATATTTATGTTTCCACTTTTATTATTAGTGTTGTTTTACCTTGCTATTGTATTGATCAGAATTTGTGACAGCTTTTAGCTGATGAGTTTGTGCTACATATAACTGCATCAAATATAATAATATTAATATTGTGCATGGAATGATGGACAATTCTCCATTGCTGATTAAATGAGAGGATGATATTGTCAAGGCTGGTTAATCATTAGTGCTTAGAACATAGTTAATCCCAAGAGAAGAGAGGATGATCCCATGGTCTGAATTCTATTTTTCTGTGATGAGATACTGCCCACACTTTTATACCAATGAAGGTATTAAAATTGGCCACTATTATACAACTATCATGTTGTTTTTCTTATGTAACTATCATGTTGTTTTGTAGTGCCTCCCTTTATTGCTAGATCCCTCATGAATTTATAGAGTTAGTTTTCCACCGTGTATGGTGAAGCTTAGTATTTCAAAATCAAATAGCAAAGATAAAATAAAGTTAGATTACAGAACACTGGTCTATCTATAGTATTTCTCTAATTGGAATAGTGTCTTTGTGATACAGTGTAATCATCATCAGTTTATAAACAAACTGACCAAACATTCTAGTATTTGTAGAACTTCTACATAAAAGAGCAAGGGATATACATGGACAATGTGGACTTATCTTTATCAAGTGGTGAATTCACTGAGAGATTGGTAAGATCAATTAAATATTGAATGATTAGGTTGTGGACATAGGCAATGTTTTAGTGTCATATGTGCATTTATCTTATGATGTCTGTCCCACATCAATATAATGATTCTTTTATAGTAAAGGGTAATAAATTATTATTTGTACTGCATATGGTAATTGCCCTTATCATATTCAAATAAATTAAATAGCTACAGTTTAATATACTAAATTATAACTCAATTATTAGATTTAAAAGATTGCATATCCCAAAGATCCAGATACATTTTTTATATAATTTAAATGCTAAGTTAGCTTAAATAAGGTAACTATCTTATTCTATAAGATAGAATAATAGTTGAAATATCACCCATAACAATAGTGATACTATGAATATCTCTCTATTAGTTTGTCATTACTTACTACATGTATAGTTAAGGGGATACCAAGTAATCCCCATTCCTGATTTTAGTTAATGGAATAATCTTGTTTCATGCAATGTGTCTGAAATAAAGTGTAAAAACTGTAAAGAAATCTTGTTGCATTAAACATTTATTTAGTTGTCAGTAGTCTTATTGCTAATTAACACACACATACACATTATTATTATTGTTATTGCTATTGACATATCCTATGATTTTATGGAAATCATCATCGATCAATATTGTATAAGTCCCTATCTGTTGGTAGATCAGAATAATTTTGCTAAGCCCTATCATTTATAAGTATATCTAGAGCCTCATTACTTAATAATCAAAATATTATTATCCTAAAGTATATATTATTTTAAGTGATGTACTAAAAATTTGAACACTTAATATTGGTTTAGTCAGTTTATTTGAACCCATGGATCTATCATACACTGATCTTGATCACTGTGTTATTATTTATTTTAGAGAAAGAAGTTAGTAAGGTATTGTTTAGCTATTGAAAATTATTCCTGCTTATGGAAGCTAAAAGTTTATCATAGTTAAGGAATTTATAAAGTTTCTCTGAAATTACTAAATATGTTTGTTAATTTAACTTTATATCAAGAACCGTTTTGTGCATTATATTTGGGTAGTGGCAAAATCCCTTTCACTAACCCAAGTATATTTTGGATAACAATCTTTAAATAATATGAACCCTGAGAAGAATAAATTATATTAATTTGTAATGTAGAATCTGAGTTTATGGTAAATTTTATATTTAGTTGTTTATTATAGTTTGATTGGAGTTATCTTACATTCACTGTTTTGTAAAAGTCAACGAGGCTTTAAAGTATCAATTGCTTCTTTATCTGAAATGTATAGGTTGTTTTGACTTTATAGTGAATATTCTGGTTTTGCTAAGCTTGAAATCCGTATTTGATTTAGTTGTTTCATTATCATTTAATTCAATATCAAATTTAGAGTTTTGGACATCATCTTTCATCATCATCAGTTTCTTATCTGTCATTTCAATTTTCCTTTACTCTCCTTTCATCCTAATTCTTTATCCTAATTAACTCACCATTCATTAGCTCTTATTCCATTATCATCTTGATCATCCATTAACTCTTATTCTACCATCATCTTAATCATTCATTATTCTGATACATATTCATTCCTTTTCTCTTCATTCTCAGACTTATTTCATTTTATTATTTAATTTCTATTTATTTTCATCATCCATTCCGTCATCTATATCCTAATTTACTTATTGCCTAATTTGTATTTTAATTTCATATTTATTCCAGCGATCTAATCATTATTTATTTATTGATTTGATAAAGATTAAGTTTATTTCACAATCTTTTGTTTGTTTGCTTGTTTGTGGATTTTGAGGCTAGTTTGACCATAAGTTATTAATCACCTTATAATCTTCTCTAAGTATAGTTTCATATGACGAGAAAAGTGCAATTTTATTGTTACAGCATCAAAATGAAGCCATTAAATAAATAAATTAATAATAATGAAAAAATAATGGTGCTGATATAAAAGCTGAAGAATCTGAAGTGAGATCATGCTTCTAAACAAAGAAAATGAAATGTCTAAGAGTCCCTTTTCTAGAGCACTGCTTAGAGAATTTTATTTAGGCTTGGCATGTTCTCCAGGGTTCTCTGGTGCAACTGACATGAGAGGTTTGTTATACAAAAATGATCCAAGGAAGATCAACTGGCATGAAGAACATTTATGGGTTCAAACTCATCATAACCCTCCAGACTAGAAGCATGTAATATAAAAAAAAACTAAGCCATATATCAGCAATGCAGCATAATACTATGTCTTTAATGACATAAAATGGAAGTTACTACATTAAGATACATGAACCTCACTCGAATGCTATAAGTTAGGCAATTAACGCTATGCTATGTAATATATAGGAAATATTTAATTCATACAAAATAGATTTTAAAATTATCCCTTACTTCTTCCTTGCTATTTAACATATTGAAATCCCACCCTTGCAAATTTTATAACTTTAGAATAATCAAGTCTTTGAAATATTAAGAGTATAGCATTGTAATATGGAATATATTAAAAAAAACCCAGTAACAATAAGAAATCTCTTTTCAGAATTAAGTGAGCAAAATATAAAATATTTAACAGTGTTAATTTTTCAGGGATTTAAAATTTTTTTTATATATATATATATATATATATATATATATATATATATATATATATATATATATATATATATATATATATATATATATATATATACAAACAATTTAAACAATTTAATGGTAAAACAAAAATATTAAATTTTAAATTCCTTAGCAGCATTATTGTAGTAAACCTTGTCAGCAATAAATGAATTTCAAATTTTAATGTTATGTAAATTTCCATAAGCTGTGTATAGCCATATTTGCAATTTGCCTATTAATAACATTATCTTTAAATTTATCTATTAAAATGGCTTTTTTAATTTTCCTCTTTTTATGATTTTTTTTCTTCTATTAATATTTTTAGTTTGTTAATATTAAATGTAAACTTATAATTACAAGCCCTTTTATGGTCAAATAACACTGAAGCTGTATTAAATTGACTATTTAAAGTATTTTTAATCTGATTATATAATAATTGATTCTCCTTTAATCTTTTTTTTTTACAGAACATTTCAATTCACCAATATATATCCTATTACATCCACATGAAATCTGATAAATGTTACTTTTTTGCATTTTAGGAATTATACTCTTAGAATTATTAATTAATCTATTAACATTAGGAGGAACAAAAAATGAAATATTATACTTTTCTTTAAATATATCATTAATTAATTTAGATTGAATGTTATCTATAAATGGCATGGATATCCACTTTTTGTTATCCTAGACTACATTACTAATCCTCTTCTTATTGTTAAGTGAATTTACTGTACATGCAATTTGGTTTTTATCATAACCAACTTTTATAAGTTCATTAGCAAAAAGTTCAATATTTAAAATTTTATCATTATCATATTTACATAATTTATCATTAAGCATGAGTGTGTGTGTGGCACAACTGTTCCCAAAAGCTATTAATATAAAATAGATAACTAAAAATAATAAACTAGCTGAGCGATTTCAGACTTGCCATCTTATCCATCATTGGAACTCATGACATAAAATGAATATATCCTCTTTCTCCAATAGGTTTAAAAATTAATTTATAAATTAAATCAGTAGCATCTCTATATATTTGTAAATTGAAAAAAAAAATTTTTTTTATTTTGTTAATTCTCAATAGAAAGTACATAGGCGGTGTATGGAGGGATTATAATATGAAATTAATTGCATCTGTGCAGAATGTATTTGATGATACTATGAACTTGCAAGATTATGATAATATAATTAAGAATTTCTGAGTTTAAACATCTTCTTAGGACTGAGAAAAATATATATTTGAAGGAAGATAAAGGATTAAGAATGTGTTTTATTAAAAAAGATGTATATAATGATATAATTAAAACACAAATGAATAAATTGAGATTTAATATTATTGATGGTTATAACATGGATGGACAATATGTGAAATTTATAAATAATATTTTAAAGAAAACTAAAAATTATTTTATGAATGATTATATATACTATGATATATATTCATCTTCGTCAATATGCTCAAGAATATTATTTGCTAATATCAAACTTCACAAAATAGGGAATCCTCTTAGATTGATGATAGATTTTGGTGGATCATTTATGTATAAAACAATTAAATATATTGGTAAATTGTTACAAGATATGTTGGGTTTTGGAAGATATACAGTTGCATCTTCTTATGAATTTGTTGATAGGATCAAAAATGTAAAAATAAATGATAATGATTTGTTGGCTTCATCGGATGTAATGGAGTTATATGGACCAGTTGATCATCTTAAGTATATAGGTTTAATTGTAATTGTACTAATTAATATGTCTGTAAATAAGTATTTGATAGATTTTGTTATTAAATCACTAAAATTTATAAGTGATAATATTATTGCAACATATAATAATAAATTTTATAAAATGTGTAAAGGATGGCCAATGGTATTACCTATGGTTGCACAAATTTGTAATTTTACATTATCAAAATATAAAAATATTATATTTAATTCTTATGACTTTGAAGGTATTAAAATTTATACTAGATATGTGAATGATGTTTTTTTTTATGGTTCTCAATATATTATTGATGTTCTCTTGTATAAACTGAATAATTTAAATAATTTAAAATGGACTATTGAGAATGAACAAAATAAAAAAAAAATTTTTAGATTTACAAATATATAGAGATGCTATTGATTTAAATTATAAATAAATTTTTAAACCTATTGGAGAAAGAGGATATATTCATTTTAAGTCATGAGTTCCAATGATGCATAAGATGGCAAGTCTGAAATTGTTTTTGCATCACAATGATAAATTATGTAAATATGGTAGTGATAAAATTTTAAATATTGAACTTTTTGCTAATGAACTTATAAAAGTTAATTATGATAAAAACCAAATTTTATGTACAGTAAATTCATTTAACAGTAAGAAGAGAATTAGTAATGTAGTCTTGGATAACAAAAAGTGAATATCTATGCCATTTATAAATAACATTCAATCTAAATTAATTAAGGATATATTTAAAGAACAGTATAATATTTCATTTTAATAGATTAATTAATAATTCTAAGAGTATAATTCCTAAAATGCAAAAAAGTAATATAACTTATCAGATTTCATGTGGATGTAATAGGATATATATCGGTGAATCTAGATGTTTTGTGGAAAAAAGATAAAGGAGTATCAATTATTATATAATCAGATTAAAAATACTGTAAATGGTCAATTTAATATAGCTTCAGTGTTCTTTGACCACAAAAGAGCTTGTAATTATAGTTTTACATTTAATATTAATGAAATAAAAATATTAATGGAAGAGAAAATCATAAAAAAAGAAAAATTAAGAAAGTCATTTTAATAGATTAATTTAAAGATAAGGTCATTAATAGACAAGTTGCAAATATGGCTATATACAGCTTATAAAAATATACATAACATTAAAATTTAAAATTAATTTATTGCTGATGAGGATTACAATGTAATTGAAAGCATATTTTTGTTTTACTATTAAATTGTTTGTATATTACATATAATATTTTTTCATAATGGGTATTATACTTTTGTATAATATTTTTTCATAATGGGTATTATACTTTTGTATATATATATATATTGTAATGGGACATACGCCATGAAAAATAAAAGTTCGCAAATAAAAACTTCTTTTTTAAGAATTAAAAATTGAAAATTAAAAATCATCTAAACTCTAATATATAAAATCGCACTGATGAAAAATTATTAAAAGAAAACTTTATTAAGAAAAAAGAAAAAGTTTTAAAACTAAATATTAAGAAAAAGACTTGAAAAATTTAAAGATAAAAAACAATGTACAATAATTTAATTAATTCTATTGTAAAATGGAAATGATTATTTTAATTAGTTAAAAGTAAGCTAGCCCTTGGGCATTTCAAAATGTATAAGCAAAGGTCTGATAGGAGAAAAAACAACAGAAACTAATAGCCAATAAAAGAAATCTTTCAGGGAAATGAACCTCAATGAAAAGATCATCATCGTCATGATGTAATGTCCACTGGATCCAAAGTTTTCAATAAAAGGAAAAGTTTGGAAATAAAAAAATTAATTAAGAGAAGATAGAGATGTGAAAGCAGAGGTGTGCTAGAGTTGAAGGAGAAGGGATTGGAAAGACGCACTCTTCAATCCCTTCAGTTTTGCTAAAAAAAAAAGGAAAGAAAGAGAAATGACCAATCATTTTCTATATTGCAGACTACAGGACATCGGGGGAATTAACGCTGGATCCCAAATGGCAAGCAACAGATAAAGATGAACTTTTTAAAAACTGTAAGAACTTTATGAACATTTTCAAAACAATAACTCTAAATTCTAAACCTTTCAGTAAATAATACAAATAGAATCCTATCTGACCAACGTAAATTAATATTAATAATGTTATTTGATGTATTTTTCTTTTTAAATCATTTCCATTTTTTTTGTTCTGTTAAGTTTAATTATAATTTTTTTTTGTTAAACAACTTGTAATAAATGTTAAATTTAAGTCAGGCGTGAATGGCTGCATAGATTCGTAATGTTATGTTAGTTTAAGGGAGGGTAAATCTTAGGTTATTTGTTTTATAGTTAAATTGGGTCAATGGATTGGATATATTGGTGTAATTAGTAAATGTAGTATGAGGTCCTCTACATGCAGGATTGCATATTATGCCACACACCCTCTTTTTGCCTATGGAATGGAATGGTAAGACGGAAAATGCAGTCCCTTCCTATGGAGTTTTTTTTATTGTTCTTCACGTCAGACAGATGAAGTATTCCTGTCTGGACAAGAGTCAATGTCTTCTATTAACCATGCTGTTCAGATGTGCATTCCTGATGGTGTGGTATTTGTGCTGTCGTATTCATGCTGCATTGAATACATCGATATATCAGATAGATTGGCATTGGTTTGACTGCGAACTTTTGGCCTAAGGTTAAATAAGGGATAGAATATTTTCTTTTCAAATGCAATCTATATAGTCTATTCATACTCGACATTCTAATAAATATTAAACTCATCTGTGTGAACTTTTAAAATAAAATAAAAACAGTTAAATTGTAAATTAAAATCTAAAGTAAAATAAGTTATAATGTTTTGTAAAAAATAAAAGTTAGACTAAAATAATAATGCTAAATTTTATATAAATTAAATAAATGTTTGTGTGTGTTATTACTGGCAGTGGCTTCTTTTATTTTTTTAATATTGAAAATATTTTTTAGATAAGAATTCATATTTTATAAATCTCTGCATCTCACTGAGCTAGTGGCAATGGGCTGATGGTCAGAATAAAAATATATGTAAAATAAGATCTTAACAGTGCATATCTGCCTACTCTATAAATTTTCTAGGTTCAAGTAGCCTAGTGGCACTCTGTATCGCAGATACAGTAAGACTCCATTCCATTGGATCATTATAATATATATATATATATATTATATATATATATATATATATATATATATATATATATATATATATATATATATATATATACCAAACAAAATAGACTTCCCATCACTTACATCAAAATCTGAGGCCATCAATTACGTAAAGATATTCTTTAATATTAAACCAATTTGGGTTTTGAAGTGAATGATGGGAAGATTACTTTATTTGGTATATATATGTGGTATGTTTAGTTGAATTTCACTTGAAAAGGTCTATTTGTTAATAGATGAAACTATAGTTATTGAAGAATTTTAATAAAATTTAGTTTTTTTGGCTAATATTGTAATGTTCTATAAATTTTTATCTTATTTACTATTACTAGTATAGGGTTCAGCAGTATATAATTTTTACAATTCATCTATAAACTGTCTTCATTTTGGAATACCTTTTAAAAATTTACTTAATATAATCTTATTCCAAGAGATTTAAACTTTTCTCCCAAAAAATGTAATTTAATATAAATAATACATACAACATGTATACTAAGAAAAACTTGTTTAAAGGAACTTTTTTTAATATGTGTTGTATGTATATTTATATTGAATTAGTATAATCTTGTAGTAGCTAACTGTCAAAAGACTTATTTTACCTTCTCTTTATACTTTTGTTTTTTTTTTATTAAAGATGACATTAGATCTATATTAATGTCACTTTATCAAAATCTTTTTTTTTGCTAAGTTAAAAGTGATCTTTCTATCTGTGGTAAGGATTTTTAATCTTACTAATTAGTTCTATTTCTAACTTTTTTCTATTTAGTTAAAAAAAGGATAGATTTCACAAATTTACAGCTTATTGGATGATGGATTTTCTTGTTTTGTTAGCAATGTGATGATTAAATGAATGTACAATAGGATAATTTTGAATGTCTAGACAATCTATATAGTTATTCGATATTGATTAACCTTTTAACCGCTAATTTTATTATTGGTTGTATCAGATAAAAATCAAATCTTTTAATTGGCCAACTCACAAACTGAAGACAAAGCCTATTGTTAAAACATATTCGCCTATAATATTAAATTCAACTCAGATACGTTTATAAAAAGTATATTATTAATTTTTCAGGTTATGAAGAGAACGAAAGTTCTTTCAAAAATAAATTGCTATTTATTTATTCTAAAATATTCAATATCGGCAACATAAAAGCTATAATATAAACAAAAAGATCGACTTTTACGTTATAGAAAAGTAAATATTTCTTTTTACTACATCTTCAATATTTTTACTAAAATCTTCAATATTTTTCGAAAATAATTTTGTTTTTTTATTATTCTCTCTGAAAATACTTTTTAATTTCCATAAATATAATTTTATAATAATTTAAATCGTATTCGAAATGAAAATCTCAGCGTTTTTCTTTATTTTCTTTGATCAGGCAGTTTCTTTGTTCTTTCCAGCCAATCAGAATGTCTTTTTCAGCTGAGAGCATGCTAAGAACCAATCACAAATAATGTTCCTTCTTTGTTTAGGTTTAAATGCGTTTTTTTTTTATTTTTTACTTGTAAAATAAATCGGAAAATGGCACCATCTTACAGAACTTTTAAAAACGAATTCAATACGTGTTTAACGAATATTTTTGTATAAAAACTGGCTGAGTTAGAGTGATGTCAGATGTCGACGAGGAGCCTTGTAAGAGGTGGGGAAAGAGTTAATAACAGAATTCCAGTGGTTATTATATGTATATCAAATAAAATATCCATTATTTTTTGTTAATTACTGTAATAAAAATAAAACAATAAAATATTAGCAATAATAATAAATATTACTAATAATCATTGTAAAATGCAAAAATACTTTCAGTTATTTGAATAACTATTTTCAATTGGAACCCTTTTAAGTTTGGCAAAAGTGATTATTACTAATATTTATTATCATTATTAATACCTTATTGTTTTATTGTATTTATAAACATTAAATTAGTATAGCCTAAATAATAAATTATGATCACAATAAAAACAAAATTTTAAAAAATAATGTTTGTTAATAATAAATTGAGAAAGCATATTTACATATATACTTACAATATTGTGTGTGTGTTAAGTTGTTCAAAATAACTGTTTCATCACAATTAAATGTCTGATCTGGATATTTTTTAATTCAATAATTTTTTTAATTCTAATGAAAAGGCAGCTCTTTCATTATTGACATATGTAGCATTACTAGTTGTTTTAATATTTTTAAGAATGTAATGGTTTCAGAATGCATACAACCATCCCCTATTTGCAATGAATCACTTGGAATTGTATGATCCAGATTTTTGGTTAAGTTCCTCATAGAGATTTAAGACTTTCTGACACAATATAAGACAGTCAACTGAAACATTTTTACAATTCATATCATTTACCCTTAGATGTAAGGCTTTCTCCAGTTTAATAATAAAAACTATTTCTTATACTAGCACTGAATTGTTATTAAACAAGGAAAAACTCTCCATACAGTAGTGCCATCCAAGGCGTTTCCCTGATGAAGGCCACAAAAGCCAGAAACTAGTCTGGTGATATTGGATGAGTAGGCACTAGATAGGTATTTCATACACAATCTTCTGACATCCATTTATTACTCTGGTTGGCACAGGGTGGCACTATTGTATGGAGTATTTTGCCTTGTTTAAAAACTATTATATATATATATATATATTGTAACGGAATAGCGTTACATAGTGTTTGAACCTAGGAAAAGTTAAATATATATTCATAACGAAATAAATGACAGGTACAGAACTTTTTAAAAAAGCGATCTTGTTTAAAAATGAACGAGAAACAGCCGTGTCTAAAGCAGATCGCAGATATTCAGGAGTGCCTGTCAGATTGATTGAAATAAAATTAAAAGAGTTTTTTAATTTTTGGGGAATTAACTTATTATAATCATTATTTGTCAAGTTTGCGTTTTGTTATTTCGTTTTAAACTAAAAAGGGATATTTTAAAATTATAATTGTAAAAGTAAAAGCTTATAGAAATGATTTTGAGAAAGATTACATGCTCGACTTTTAGCTAATGTAAATTACATTGTTCTCGTAAGACACGCACACACTTATGCATTCAAGGTGTGAATGAATATAAGTTTGTTAACTGAGATTGCAATATGAGATTGTCTAAACATAAGATTGCCTTAAGCACATGGATTGAGTAGGACACGGACCCCAACGACAACTCTAAGAACATGGAACTCTGGGGGGAGATTCGATCCTCAGATAAGATCCAACCCATATAAATATCAAGCAAAAAATGTTAAAAGAGGGGAGAATTAAAAAAAAATTAATTAAGAGAAGCTAAGTCAAATTATCAAATTTTGTTCAACTTTCTCAAAATTCAATTTAATTTAAATTACTTCGTTTGTGCTACCCGTTTTCAAGATGATCGATATGAAATTAATATTTAGAGCGTCGACTGTCATGAGGGGCTAGGAAACCCTTCAGTGATTGATCGACGCTCCGCCACCAGAACATCTCCGTCACTATGAATACTTAATAATATTACCATCTAAAATTAGTGCTCCAACCAGTTCAATAATGTTCCGTGAAACACATGAATCATCCTGATTTATTACGCTCAACTTTAAAAGAAATGGACAATCTCCTTGTGGAAAACATCATCTCCCATGTTCAAACCTCCACTTAGTTAGAAGCAGCGGAAGAATAAGCCAAATCCTAGGTAAACACTTTATTTTTTTTATGCTTTCATTCATTCCATACGTAAACTTTTAAAAAAAGGCAATCTCATGATTAACTAACTTTGATTTCGCAGATTAAGCTATAAAATATTCCGTAATTCATTATATTTAAAAATTATTATTGTAACGTATTAGTGTAATCTCAACCTTCGTAAAATCAAACCCTATGCAATTCCTAAAATTTAAATCTCAGGACTTTTCAAATATGAACTTTGACCCTAATTATTATCTTATAATTTATAACACTTACCTTCAAAATGTAATATAAAAAAAAAAATGTAAAAAAGGAAATTTATATTCTTTCATCCATATTTTACGATATATAATATGTTCTTTTCTGTGCGAGTGCGTAAATGCGTGTGTGTGCGTGTAAATAAAACTTTTAACCAATGTGCTTTTTTTATATTAAATAAATTTGTTCAGTATTTAAACAAGTCGAGCATTTCTCAAGTCATTTCCTATAATTAAATCTTTATTTTATTTTTCGTTTTGATTATTAATAAAGTTAGCATTTATTCATATAATTAATTATATTACTTTAGATTTATCTTTCTTAAACTTTGTTGCTTTTTAAAATGTCACTTACAAACATCGTGCCGTAAGTCACGATGTTTATTTATTTATTCCGTAGTTAAGATAGATTTAAGATTTGGGAGGGCCTATTATAAAAATATAAATAAATGTCAATAAATTATAAATAAAGCTGGAGTAAATAATTCTACCGGACGGTATGATATAGGGGGGATGATCTTATAAGCTTGTTTTGAGACATAAACGAATAATCGTATTGATTCCAAATAACCAATGACCTGGTCCAATGCTTGGGTCGATCAGTTAGTTAATCAAGCGTCTTCTCCATTGGTTATCATAGCGTCCTTTACCATAATAGTAATTTTGAAACAATTACATCGCGACCCTGGGTGACCCTATTGGTCCATGCTGGGAGTTGAGCTTGTGGGCGGGATTAGACTTCGAAATCGTTTTGACATGACGTAAGGTGATGCGAGAAGTTAAATTATAATTAAATCATCGTATCTGGCGCCCCCTTGTATTGATAGTGAACAGTTATCGATAGAAGAAAATAAATAAAGCTTTACGCTATGTCATGTTTGTTTCGGAAACACATCCCTATGTTATCGGGGGTATAGAGACTCCCGGTACAATATATATATATATATATATATTGTTTATAATAACTTCTTTCATATACACTTCACTGCAACAAATTTTCTTTAAAAACTTCTTTATTTTCCTTACAGTTTTGACTGTCCAGCAGTCTTCATCAAAGATTTTTCAAACCTTCTCTGCTTTAAAATAACTATTTCTTACTTTAGTTATAACTTTAACTGTTTCAGGACCACAAGTGGCCTGCATCTGCTTTTTAAAATAATTTCTCTGATTGGTGATTTTTTAAAAACATACTGCTGATTTCAGAACATGATTTGTTTTGCTTTTCTTATTAAATCAATGATTTTTTTCTCATTTAATGAAAGTACTTTATGACTTTTTGGAGTTTATTGTTCTTTGTATTATAATACATTTTACCAAAGCTACACTAATAAATACTGCATATAAACTTTAAAAACAAAATAAAATTTTTATACAAATGTTTATAATTATGCCAATGGTTCTACTTAAATCACAAAAAAAAAGTGATTAAAAAATTCATGTTTAAAATTTGTAAACATTTTATTTAGGAAGAAATAAAATGACTGCTGCCCTAATGGAGATTTGTAAAATTTTAATACCTTTATGAATTTGAATTATTTTTTTTTTTGCTTTTTTACATTTTTTTTCTGCTTATTTCCCCCCTTTTTTTTGGTTAGTGCATAATGAAATTGTGTAGTTTTATGCTGTTTACTTTATGGTTTATTATAGAAGAGAAAACAATTCTTCTTCAGTCTGTGGATAAATACTATTCTATAAGTTGAACTAAGAGTCAAGAATAAAATGAATTCACCTATTCTTGGAACATGAATATTTATAAGGTTAACTTTGCCAACATTGGTAAAAATTCAAAGTAAAATTAATATATCAGCTCGATAAATCATAGGATTAATAATTATTAGTCTAATAATCAACTATAAAAGAATAAAGAAATAATCTCTTTTTTGATAATCTTGTTTACACAATCAAATAGAAGTTAATAAATGTAAACTTTCCATATGCTTATAAACATCAAACACACAAAGAAATCGTGGATTCATTCTTTTTTTTGATTCTTTGTTCAATATACATAGTGCTATTTATCCAGAGCCTAAGGGAGAATGGTGGTCCCCTTAATTACATATACATTAGGTTATGATAATTTCACAGTTACATTTATTAACTTCTATTAGATTATTTAAACAAGATTATTAAAAGATAGATTCGTTCTTCATCTTTGTATATTTGATTATTAATCTAATAATTAATTATTAATACCGTATTTCATTTGTCTGAGATATTAATTTTACTCTGTAATTTTAACCAATTTGGCAAAGTTTAGCTATCCTCAAAAACTCCAAGAATAGATGGATTCATTTTATTCTTGACCCTTTGTTCAACATGGATTTTGTTATTTATCCATTGCCCGAGAAAGAATAATTTTCTTTTTTTTTAATTAGTGTGTGTTTATTAATCTGTAAAAAAATCTAAATTATAAATATGTGTATTAGATATAAAAAAAAATGCAACGGTATAATATATATTTATTAATAATGAAATAAAACTTGTTTTCTTATAAATTTAAAATACTAAATAATAATATTAAATTATTGAAGTGATTATGAAATCGAAATTGTAAATAGGATTTAAAAAATTTATATTACACATACACACGCACACACAAAAAAAAAACCCTTTAAAAAATTATATTTTAATAAAAGAAAATTTTAATTTTAATTTTATAAAAAATGTTAGATTAAATTTCCTTCTCTCTCTTTCAGTTACTTATAAAAGATTATAATTGGAAAGATCGAATAATTAAAAAGATGAGTTAAAAGCAAGTTAAAAATGAGTATGAAAACTAATCCAACAAACACAAATTAGTTCACATATACCATATGATTATTCTTTTATTTTTCTGACTATTTGATATTTTTGATACTGTCT
>JAQFVV010006635.1:186097-291097 GCA_028023455.1 Epiperipatus broadwayi | reverse complement strand
TACAATCTGGCATTTCAAGTATCTCAATGGCTTTTCTAATTTTGCACGGGTAGAGATTATCACATCTGGATATGATCCTCGTACTAGAAAAATCAATTTTATGACCTGAATCTATAGTATGGAGTGAGAGTGCTGATAATGATGAGTGTTGTTTAACTGCATTAGCATGCTCATCTCTCCTAACACTGATGCAAAAATCACAATTTTATACCCACTTGCTGTAAAATTGTGTTTCATAAGAACAATTATAATGTTAGTAAAATTCTAAGGAAAACAAGCAATATTATTTTAAATGCTTTTATTAAAGAAACTCGGAAAAATTTAGACAAAATTGATAAAGTATTGCTACATTTACTTTTATTCCTTAGTAATAAAATACATCCTTTACTGTGAACTAGTTCTGATTGTATTGCAAGTTTTAGATTGTTTAAAGATTCGGAATTTGTAACAGCAAAGCAAAAGAAAAAATTGCAAATGCTAATTAGAACACAATCCCCAAACATTATGTATCCAAATCAAAAAACCATTTATAATTTATCTAAGAAAGCCCTTTCTACAGATGAAATTTCGGTTTTAGAAAAAGGTTTCAATTTTGCTTTGCTTTAACACCTTCCCAGATACCTTTTGAGAAAATTGTTTGTAATGTTGAATCAGCTCTTGATAAAATTGATTCTCCATTGGCTGATTTGGCTAGAGCTGAGATTTGTAATATTTTAAAAAAAGCTAAGTGGCTCAACACAAATACTTATACAGAAGAGTATTAAGCAAAAATGAAGGTATCTCAGTGTTTGTGGACCACCAAAAAATGGCTAATCATGAATTTGAACCTGCAAGTGCTACAATAATTTCCACTGAGAGGAGTGACATCAAAAGAAAGATTAAGGAGGCATGGTATATAGCAAGAAATATGAAGGCAATAAACAGGAAGGATACATGCTTTTCTATTTCAAACAGATGGACAATATAAATGAGCTTGCATAGATTTGCATAAATTATCATGTTTGAAGGCTATGAATATGGAGATGAAAGCTCTGAAAGTGCTTAGCCTTAAGAAATATTATTGCAATTTTTTTAAATTTCACTATATATGTCAAGCGTAAATCTTAATTCTTAATTGTAATTTTGAATTTATGGCAATTTTTATGTCTTAAGTTATTTGTTGTGCTTTGGTTGGAATTATGTTTATCTTCTCAGTTTTATTAATTCAATATTACTTTAAGATGTAAATTTCTTTTTTTAATTTTAAAACTTATAGTTTATTTTAACTTGATGGTTAAATATTTTGGTTGAGTCAAGCTTAGAATTCATACTTGGTTTCATTTTACCTTAATATTATTTAATAAAATAGTAGTTTATAGCCCAGTGTCTCATTCTCCATTATCAACATTGTTTTCATATTTCATCTCGGTTTTTTTTCCTTTACTTCTTCATCTTCATTTTATTCGAATTCATCATCATAATTGGATCATTCTTCATTGGCTCCTGTTCTATTATCATCTCAATCATTCATTATCCTAACACATTTTCTTTCTCTTAAGCTCGTTTCTTTTCATTACTTAATTATTATTTATTTCCATCATCTATTTATTACCTAATTCATAATTCAAACTCCACATTCATCTCATAGACTCGATTGGAGCTAATTTAACCGATGATGATACTAAAAGCTATTATCTTTATGGGCACTTTGTGACCTTCCTTAGATTTATTGTTTCATGCTAGCCTAGTTGGTTTTAATAAAATAATATATTTATTTTAATATTTCTTTTTATGCATATATATATATATTAATATGTATGTAGTGAGAGTTACAATATATACATAAAGTTTATTAAAAATAATTATTGTAATATCTTTTTTTTAAAAAATCTTTATAACACTTTAAGCAATAGTAAAGTGAAATAGACAGGATGGAAAAAAATTCACACTTGTGAAAGGTTATGTATTCAGGATATTGAACGAGTTGGCTATTTACATTTGAATTCTCTTTTTAAAGTAAAGTTTTAAATACTGCATTACACATGGATGATTAATCAAGACATTGTAGATTTCTTTGCTAAAATGATGATCTATCCTAATGATAATACTACTATGACTACGATGTATAAATTCACTGTTTAATCTAAAACCTCTTAGTATTAGTTTTCATTGACAGGTCTTTTGTTTTTGATGAACTTTTATTTCTCTTTTCAATTTCTTATTGGGTTTAGAGAAAATGGGAAGTAGAAGAATGGGAGAGAGATTAGCTAAGACAAAAAATATGCCTTTTATTGATTTACTAAATGTAGATTGATTCCAAATAACCACTTTTTTATTTGTAATAAAAAAAAGGCAGTTTGGATCTTTCTTTTATCTTTAAACAATTATTTCTTTTCAAAGTGAGGTAGGGGATAGAGAACTGCAGTCTGGACTTGAGATTTATACTAATAATACTGGTATAAAAAAAATTATAAATTTACCGTGTAATCTAAAATTTCTTAATATTAGTTTTGATTGACGGGTCTTTTTGGGCCACTTTTATAAATTCAATATGAATTTTAAAACAGTTAAAATAAAAAAAGGAAACATCTCTTTACTGCCCCATCACCATTATACATGAAATATTGTTTTTATTTTTACCTTGTAAGAAATTAGTTTTAAATAAATTTTGTATTGATCATATTGTTGATTTAAAATGTTTCTGGAATCAATAGACTTGGTGTTCATTTAGTTTTTAATTTTAAAAAATTCAAATCAGTAAAAAATGTTTTTATTTTAAGTTTTTTTTTTTTAATTCTTGTGTTGTTATTTCAACCAGTTCATTTTTATTTTGAGTGTTGATAGGATGTGTACTAAATATAACTGCATCAAAATCCACAAAGCGATTCATTCCCCTGTTCTCTCTCTCTACACACTTTTTAAAAATTTAATAAGAAAGAAAAAAATTCAAAAAATTCAAAAGACAAAATAAAAAAATTTCCAAAACAAATCTGTCAGTTATAGTCGAAAGAGATTGTTTAAATTAGATAATACAATGAATGCAATTCCATCCTCTCCATCCCTTTCTCTCCTCATCTTAAAAAAAACCAATAAGAAAGAAGAAATTTACATATTTTTAAAAGACAAAATAATAAAAAAGGCCCAAAATAAAACTATCAATCAAAAGAAGTTGTTTGAAATTTTAAATCATTCAATTTTGTAAATCAATATTAGATATATTATAGAGAAAATCCAAAGAAACCTTGAAAACTTAGAATTGATCTTTTTACTAAAAGTTTGCAAAAAGACTTGTCAACCTAATACAAAAAGATTTTAGATTACACATTGAATTTATAAATTAAGTCATAGTACTATTACTATGATAAATAACCATTTTCCTTAAGAGATCTTCAAATGATAAATTAGTCACCCTAGTTTTATTTTATGACATTAAAGCAGCGTTTAAAGAATAAATAAAAGATAGAAATGAAAATGTAGAAAGGCCAAAATCACAAACCAAGTGCTATATTGTTTCAATTTTATTATCACATACATGGCATTATAGACAAATGGTAAGTTATATGGAATAGTCTTAAATAATTTAATTAATAATAGCATCTCTTTAAAAAGAAATAGTAAAAGAAAAAAATATTATTTATCATACAAATAGCAGTTTATGCTTATTTGAAGTTTTTTTGTCTTCCATGTTTTAATTTTTTAAATAATATCTAGACATCTATTTAAATCACTAAACATCACACGATCACCATTATTTATGCTTACATAAACTGTTAATGAAGAAGCAAAATTCTCCATACAGTAGTGCCACTCAGTGCAAGCCAGAGTAATCAATAGATGCAAAAAGCTTTATAGTTAACTAAAAAGGTAAAAGGTGACTTAGTTTAGGTACAGTCCTCTCAGATCCAAGATTTTTCACTGATGAAAGTGACAAGCTAAAAACTAGTCTGGGAATATTGGATAAGTAGGCACTTGATGGTGATTATCTTGCATCCATTTATTACTAAGGCTTGTACTGAGTGGTAATACTATATGGAGAGTTTTGACTTTTTGTTAGGCATCTATTTACTGTTCAAAAATTAGTTGACTATCAGGAATGGCTACAAACTGTCCATCTAAAAATTTTTTAAGAAATTTCTGATCTATCTAAAAAATTTACAAATTCCTTCCTGTATAAACCAGAATATTGGTATTTTAGTTGTCAATTCATGTCTTGTATTACAGCTATATGATTTATATCCTCAAAATCTGTAGAATAAATTGAAATGATTTAAGTTGAATTTTTACATTTTATAAAACTAAAATGTATTTTACTCCAAATTTGTTTTTACTAAGAATACATTTTAGTAAAGTGATATTGTTTTTCTATGAACCTTGGATTCTCAAAAGACTATTCAGCTTACTTTTTTTTCTCTAGTTATCCACCACAAAAACAATCTAGTTGACCATTAGTAGTTTGTAGTAAATAATTATTTACCTGGAAGATAAAGGTCTGATGATGGTCTGGTTAGTCAGAAAATTGTTAATTCCCTGACTATAAAATAAACTAAAATACAATTGTAATATATATTTGTATGATTTTATAAATTAAATTAAAAAATGATAATGAAGTTTCATAATAATTTAAATTAAAAGTTTTTTTATTTTTAGCCTACCTTTTTATTAAATACTTCTGTAAATAATTATTTAGAAAATTAATTTTGGCATATATAATAAAAATTGATGACTTTTTTTTTTTTTTGCAAAAAACTTAATTATAAGATTTTATGAAATAAAAACATTTAAATCAGTAATGTAAATCTCATGTACATATTCATTTTCCATAAAAATATTTATGAATTAATTAATCTGATTTAAAAATTAAAAACAATTTTTTAATAAGATAAATTATTTTTAAATAAAAAAGTAAAATTGCAAGCATTTAGTAAATGACATTTCATAATAAGAAATCAATTTGTTAAGACAATGTTCAGAGTAGTGTAGTAGTAAAGTTATGAATTTGAGAGCTAAATATGCTTTCATTAAAGTTCAACCAGTTATTTCTATGCTTGAATATCACATAACCTTTTAAGTGACTAATGATTTGATTATTATTTTATTAATTAAAAATATTTTATCCATCATTTTGATAAACTTTTTTTAAAATTTCTGATTAATTTGCTAAATCTTTTAAAAATTCGTTTTTAATAAATGCATAACAATTTATTTAAAAACTAATTTGAAGTTTAAGCCAATTTCTGATCATTTTAAAATATTTATATAGTTTTTATGAGTTTGTGAATATAGTTTTAATTAGGATTTATTAAATAAAAGAGCAAGTAAATATATACTAAAGCTTATTCAATATATACTTATAATTTTTTGTTTTTTGTGGAGTTTTTCAGATGCACTGTTTAGAAAGTTTTATTAAAAATATGGATTTAGTTAATAAAAATTCAGTTGTTGTCAATTAGTCCCCGCACACCACCTGATGTCATTCTTTCTGTGCAAAAGCACAAAAATATACTGCTCACATGGCCTATAGAACAGTTCTGTTCATATTAGCTGCTAAGCAGCTTTTGTGCTTCATGGTACTATCACACACTTCACAGATTGCTACAATATGATGTGAGGGTGTGTAGAATTCAAGTTGTCCTAAGTTCTTTGCATGTACATTTGAAGTACTTATTTTTCAGATGACCTGACATAGTTTTAAATAATATTAATTATAAGACAAAAGACACACTTCCATACATATATTTTTAAAGTTAAATGAATTTCAAAAGTGTATGTTCAAGCATTAAATCATGAATAAAATGTAATTTGTGCTATGAGACTTTCAAAGCATAAGCTTGGCTTGATCAGATGGGAATTTTAAAATCGAATTGTGTTTCATAAATTGTTTTAAAATAATGTTGAAAAGTTTTTTTTTTTTTGATCAGATGGTAATTTAAAAAAGGAAATATTATATTTTATTAAATAATTTTGGTTTTCAAAATGATGGGTATGTTGTGATGGATGATCCTTCAGATCATCAAAACCATCAGATCCTTCTTCCTGTGAATTTCAGTGCTACACACTGACATGGATAATGTTTTCAAAATTGTCTTGCATGTGCCAGATGATCTAAAGGATCATCAAAACCATCAGATCCCCCTCCCTGTGAATTCCAGTGCTAGTGCTGACATGTATAGTGTTGTTGTATCAGAGTAGTGTAAAAAATAAACAAATTGTAAATCATCCCAGTAACATTATAACTATTGGTTTTTGACTAGCAATGGAGCCATCAAGTGGCATGTGGAGGCTAATTGACAATAATGAAAAAAATTTATTTTTCAATTTTTCTTGTATCTTGTTAGGTTAAACAATGTTCCCTGAAAAAAATAGTGTATCAAAATCAGTGGTACTCAATTTTTTGGGTGCCATATATCACCCAAAAAATATCAAAATTTCTCCATAGTACATACACTTTATAAAAAAATTTGGCATCAAAATAAAAAATATATAGTTTTCTAAATACAATTTTTTAATATTAAATAGGCAATTGTGCAATACAATGCTAAAATGGCATATACACTAGAGTGGAATATACCTGAACATTTTTATCTATGACAAAAACTTACAAAAACAATAATCAGTATAATGGATAAATAGTTTTAATTTTCTTTTTTTATATACCAATTGTACATCATTAAAATAAATTATTTAAATATAATTTTTTAAAAATGGTTTATCCCTTGTGTACCATCTGTAAGTTCATCATATATCACCAGTGGTATGCTTACCATAGGTTGAGAATTGCTGATATAAATCATTTTGCAAAAATATATGGTGCTGTATTTTCTTTAAATGAAAATATATAGAAGTTCAATATCCAATGTTTCAGCACCAGATGATTCATAAATCTCTAAAAAATTCACACTTTCTTTATAATTTTCATAATAGTTTTTATTCAACTATTATGACAGTTTTGACTTTCAAGTACTCATCTTCAGGATAAAATACAATTGAATTACATTATTTCTTGTTTATTTATACAAGTATATAATATAAAAACTTCAAAAAGTGTGAAAAATGAAGTGTTAATTCTTTGGAATTGCTTTAGTGTGCAAACAGAAAACAATACAGAAAAATAACTACTGCTATTTTTATGTTTTAGACAAGTATAAGCTTAAAACTGGCCAATTCAAAATCACTTATTTATTGTATCTTTTAATTTACATGATCATTAATTTTCATTAGCAGAAGAAGGAGGATGATAAATTTTATTTTTGTAAATGCCCTGATGTGTATAAGTAATTAAAAAAAAATTATGTTGTTGTTTTTATTTTTCATTCTTTGTTTTCTTTGATTTTTCAGATGTTAAATGTAAGATATAAATTTTAAATGATAAATTCAATTGGCCATTAATAGTATTATTTTACTGATCAAAGTTTTAATAACTGTCTCAGAAAAAGTTGCATTTCTATTTACTAAATTTAACTGAAAATGCTATATCCACTATTATATATATATATATGTAATATACAAATCAATATATATATATATATCAAAATACAGATATCAAACTTTATTTATTACATATATATATATATAACCTTATGGATAGGCAACAGAAATATTGATTGTAATTATATAGCTCTGTATCGATAACAGCTGGTTGCATCTTACTAAAAAAAATGAAATAACCTGAAATTTAATTTTTTTTATTAATGACCTAAAACTATGTTTAAAAGCATTTGCAAATATAATTAGGTTTTGAGATATTTAATAACTTTCTTTAGTGAGTAATTAATGTTAGAAAGGGGGTGGTGGCTTGTCACAGAAATTGTCAGTTTAGTTTGAGTTGATCCAAGTTTGTTTTATTTGTTTACAGAACAATATTGATATTTGTTTAGATAATTCTCTGGTTTATTTGCTTATAATATTTCAATCCATAGTGCAAATAGTGCAATATATTTGGCTCATCATCATAGAAACTGTCATTTCAGTCACATCAGTTTAGTACCTGTAGTACAGTATTTATGGATGTTCATGTATGCTTGTGCCATCTTTCAGCTTCATTTTTCATTCATGTACTTCACTGTACTACCAAATACCATGTCATAACAAAATATCTGATTTCATAACCAATAGCTTGAATAATCAGTTTAGTTACATTTTAAATGAATCAATGGATCACTGGACTAGAGTATTGTCAACAGACAAATACACTATTAAATATTTTATTTGCTAAAATAATTATTATTAGTTTTATTTTGTTACTTTAGAAATGTAAAATATTTTATTCTTGGTTCAATTTATTTAATATATTTTTTTTAAGACAAAATAATTTTTCTTTCTTTTTCAAGATAAAAAGTTTCTTGCATATTTTGGAACTAATTAGCTCAGTGCAATGGGAAAAGCAATTTTTTTTCAGAGTTGAACTTTTAAGTGACCTTGGATTGATGGGAGAACAGACACTTGGGTAAAAAACTGGTATAAAGAGGAATACTTTTACAAAAAGTTGATTTTAGATTTTGCTTTTCTAATTTCAACAATTCTCTCTCCATAAAAAGTTTGTTTTAGTACAATTTCATTTACAAGTTAGTTCTTCCATGGTCCAAACCTGAAAGTAAAAATTATTATTGATTTTCTGGATGAAAACAACTCAGAAATTTTACTGAGGAAAACAATAAGGAAGTAATATGCAGATGTAGACAATGGTAAAATAAGGCACATCTCCTTGCTTTTAACTGACTAGTTAAATTCTAAAATCATCATTTGAGATGCATATGTGTGCCTATATTATAAATTTATTTAACTTTAATTTCTAATATTAAAGAAATAATGAAAATGTGTGTTTATATTTCAAATCTATTTTGCCTAAATCTTATTTCTAATGTTAAAGAAGTAATTGAAATGTGTGTCTACACTATAAGCTTGATTTACATAGATTTAATCTCTAACATTAAAAAAATAACTGGAATATGTGGACTTTATTGCTATTATTCTGGAAAATTTATGCTGAGCTTTTTCATTAAACAATTCAGAGACTCTTTGTTGATAATTTTTACTAACTATAAAGGAATAAAGTTTAAATGAAAGGATGTGTGCCAATAATTTATTATAACCTGTTTTATTATTATTATTGATAAAATATATACCTAATCATTTTGTATCTTAAAATAAAAAACAAAATGAGTGACATATCAATTAATGAATTATTGACTTATCTCTTTGCATTTGATTTTTTTTTATTAAAATATGTTATCAATAAACTTACATGAATTTTATAAACTGAGTCGCTACTTGCTTGATGAATGACTTTTGAAAATTTGGAACAAATACTTAGATAAGTCTAATAAATTAAATAATAAATTATTGTTCTATTTATGTCATGTGATATTGCCAGCAGTTTCATTAGTTATTGCTAAAAACTTTGAAATGCTGTTAAATTAGACTCAATTAATATTATTTATCTCCCTGCAGGAACTTGTTATGTATTTATCCATATTTATACTTATACAAATGATCATCATCATTTAGCACTAGACCAAAAGGTGTCACCTACAGACTATAAATGAACTTTCATTCCAGACAAGAAAAAAACCTTTAATGATTATTATTATCTTTTTTTTTGATAGATAGGTAGATTAATTATTTGTCTTATGATATTTTATTATTTGATTATTATTTTTCTCTCCAAGACTGTCTCACAAAGATATAATATGGAAAGATATTATGCTGGGTAATTAGTATTATTTTAATATAGTTTTTATTATGTACTTATGTTTATATCCCATGTGCTAGCAATAGAAATATCCGTTCACCATTTGGTAGTTAATAGCTTGTTTTTGAGAAGAGGTAGTTACATAAAATTTATGGTTTATCTTTGCATTTTTCAAGAAGTTATAAAGTTTATTTCTTAATAATTATTTTACTCCAAATTTAAAGGTTTATTGTCTATTCCAAACCAGACTTTTGTTTCAATTTGTGGGTTGATGGCAAATACATTAAAGATTTGTGAGTTATTTTGTCTTGCTTATTTAATAATAATTATTATATTTCCAAGTTATAATATTATACTTGTCAGAAATGAGAGATTTAATCATTATTACTTTTACAATTTATTAATTAATGTCGTTACAGTATTTCTTTATCAAATGTGATTTGAAATTGTTTATGCATTATTATGCTTATATATAAATGTCTGTTATTTAATCCAGTTATAATAATGTTTGAATTAAAAGTAGAAATAATTTAATTCCCATCGGTTTTGGATGATGAAATGTACCAAAAGAAGTGGAAAGTTTAGAGATTTATTTATGTGTGAATTTATTATTTCTTTATTATGCTTAGATTGAAATGTATTTAGTGGCTATGCAGAATGAAATTATCTATGTTATATATATTGCATTGTCAGGGATTGAAATAACCTACCTTAATTTATTTGAGTATTTGCCATGAGTGGATTATATAGTATATTGTCCAGGATTGAGAGAGCTCTCCATTAGCATATTGAAATATTTATTAGGAATGAATTATATTATCCAGATTAAGCAAATGTATTTTATGAATTATAGTTTGTGAAGCCAAGTAGTGTATTTCCCTTATTTTTTTGGTGATGAGACCATGTCCACACCAGTTTGTTTTAAGCCTCAGAAATTAGGTTAGGGAGTCACTGTGTTAGAGTTAAGAAAGTCTTTTTATCCCTCATGTATTTGTGTGGAATGTGTTCCATCATTTATCCATAGCCAAGGTAAGATAGTTTGCTGATAAAAAAATAAAATAAAGGTAGAATTGATTTTTGTCACATAACAGCTGAAATAGAATTGATTTTTCTCACAGAACAGCTGAAGTAGAATTAGTGTTAAAGCTTGGTTGGCCATTGCCATAATCCAAATAAACTGATTGCATTTAGTTATATTAATTATTTTGTAACAGGTAGCATAATTCAGATGCATGCATAAAATGTTATTAATTTGAAAGGTATGGAGAAATCCATCATTAATGTGTAACTCTTTAATTATTGTTTCAAATCATATCATATTAATTATTTAGATTTTATACTATCAACTCTCAGAATGTTCCATCCTCATTTTGAATGAGCAAACAAAAGAAACAAAAGTATAGCTATTCAATAGAATTAATTATTTGGTTTGTGAAGGATAGCTTAACCTCTTACTCATATATTTAACCCCCTCTCACATTATTTGGATGTACATTTGAAGTAAAAATGCCAAGAATTTAGTTTCACATTTTATAATTTTAGTGTCAATGTTTAATAGAATTTTATTTTCCATAAGCATATCAGAAATTATCTTAGTATAGTATTATAACGTATCTGTGTTGTAGGTTTATCAGAATTAACTGATAGTTTGAATATATTTTATAAGTAAGATACCAAAAAGATTAGTTTCATGTTTATTATTTTGGTGCTGGTATTATAATGTTTCCTTTATCAAAATGGATTGATAACTGGTATATATTAGATAAAATACGGAAAGCTTATTTTTATGTTGTTTATTTTCATGTAGACTATTTAATCAAATTAATAAATATATTTTGCTAAAAGTGTAAAAGAGTGGAGGTTTGATGTTATAGACTATTTAATCATTGATGTTAGAATTATCCCAAAACATGTATATGCATAAACTATAAAACCAAATGTTTATTTAAATTATCTCGTAATAAATGTTTTATTTATTTAAAGCTGTGTTCAGAATTCTTCTTTGACATGCATTCATGTTCTATATTTCCACACATGCACACACACCTACATATCAAATATGATATGATTGTACTATTCCATAATTTTATGATAAATATGTCCAGACTTGATGATGTTGCTTTTCGTGATCCTAACAGTATACGAAATGTTTGATTCTTTGGATCATTCTCTGAAAATTTTATTACTCAGTTATTATTTAGATGATGAATTGAAATCAAAACGCACCCTATGTCTTTCATTGTTTAATAACTACCATTTTTATTAAAATAATGCTTTATTTGTATTATTACTTTTATAATAGTATTAATAGTTGTTGGAAAGTATAGATTTAAAATTAATCAATGCAATAAATTAATTCCCTGAGATATTCCCTTAATATTTAGATTAGACATTAATTCAGTTACTTAGTTTAAATTACTGTACAATTAAACGGTATATTTTATTTTGTATTTAATTCTAACTTACCATACAGTATAGTTAATCAGAATTACATCTTTATTTTATTAATTTAATTTTATCAAGCAGTAGAGGTTGTTCAATGCATGTGGATGGTGAGAGAAGATGAGATATAGACTATAACTTGTCAATTTAAATGGTAGAATTTTACCAATTCTAATTACTTATTTATTTGTTTTAAAACTTAATAGATGTTTTGTTTCTATTAATTATAATGTTTCCTCCCATATCTAATATACACTTTATGCCCTATATATCACTGTAACCCCAACTGAGCTAAGCTAAGGTAGGATAGCATTTTAAGAGTCTCATTAATAATTTTAAAGCTAGATCAGACAGGTAGTTTATTCTATGATCAATAGAATTGGCGCTCCCAGGTATTTGTGAATAAGAAAGGTAGAAGAGGTGTTGAAGAAAAGTTACAATATATATATATATATTCATTGAAGAAAAGTTACAATATATATATATATATTCATGATCTGCAAACAATTTTCTTTGGTCATTAATGGTCTTAATTAACACTGCATAATAAGACAATATGTGAGTGGATCTACTTTATTGAAACATAAAAATTATAATTTTTTTATTTAGTCATTTATGAAAATAATATATTTATTTTTATAAATTAATAAGTAAAATATTTTTTTGTTTCTGAAATTTATTCACTTTGATGTACTTTTCCGTCCAGAATTGTTCTGCGGTTAAGATAAATTATGGGTTAAGACATCTCTCAAAATTTTTTTGAAAACAAAATCATACTAAATTCATGTTTTGGTTTTATAATCAGTTCATTGATTTTATCTGATTAATGCAGATTAATATAGGATCTTTATTTATATACCCATTTACTGACCAATAATTGAATAGCTATCTGGATTGGCTATGGACTAACTATATACATTTATTGGATTACTGATTTATATTGGCGTTACTGGCATTGACATGTATAGTGTTAGTTTATTTTTTCTTATTGACCCTGTTGTTATTTCGAGAATATTTTTTTTTTTTAAAAGCAATAAAATTCATAATGTACAGTTGTAAAAATATATCTTAAAATGGAGAAGATATAAACGATATTAAATGTAACATTAATGCACTTTTTAAAGCAGATCCCTCTTTTCAAAAGCAAGCATTATATTGTGTAATTGTTGTCATTTTTATTACTGCTAAATAGGTTATTACATTGCAATTATAATTTTTTTCGCATTCGAAATGTATATTAAGTAAAATAAAAATAATAATTTGAAACTGAACATAGGAAAGATTGATGAGTTCTCTTGCAATTCCGTTTATATGAAGATTAGAACATATTCTTTCATTATAAGAACTTTTTCTTTCAGATATTATGCAATACTAAAAAAATCCATGGAAATTGTTTGGACTTTTTATCGTTAACTTGCATAATTAATATACCTTTTAAGTAGAGCTTAAATGGAATGAATTATTTAAATCTATTTATATGTTTCTTGATAGCTAATATATTAATTTAGATTTTTTTAAAAATTCAATTGGTGCAATGCTAAATTTAATATCTGTTTTTTTTTTTTTAAAAAAAAAAAACATTCTTTCACTTGTTTAAATCTAAATTTTGATTCGTATATTTTTAAAAAATATCCATATTATTTTTACTAAATAATAATTTTTGTTAACTTCTCTTAAAACTATAACATATCTTGTTAAAATGGTTACTAAAAAAATTAAGTTATTTTTTCTTTAGAACCAAGCATTACATTTTTGGTTATAAATTTCATCTTGTCTTAAACTCAAATTTTACCTTATATTAAATAATGTTCTTATTTCTAGTGTGAAATACTTTGTTTTATTCTCAATCTATTAAATGTTATATAGAATAGTGCAAACTGATGAATTAATTATTTTTTTCTTCTTCACTAAATGTTCTAAATATCAATATTCTACTGCTAATGTTTACCTTTTCTAAAGACAAAATTGCAATACTATTTATTAAAGATCATTTTAGTGATCTCTCACCTTGATTTAGTGTTTTTTTTAGTTCATTTATACTTTTCTTCTCAATATACACCACACATATTAATACTCTATTTTCTTTCCTCATTTTACTCTATATTCAATTTTTACCTATCAATCAATATTTTTTCTTTTTTATAAAATTTGATTTTTCATCAACAATTAGTTAATATCTTATACACATTTTAATGTTTTTAATTTTTTTGGAAAATTTATATATATAGAAAACAAATAAAATGTCCGTTAATTACAAATTATATACATATACACCCCAGTCTCATTTTATGCAGATTTATTTAATGCAATTTTGAAGTTATGCAATTCATGTTTCTTCTTAATATTTTTGTATGCAGTTTTATTTTATGTGATAAAAATTATTAGATCAGAAGTCAAGCTCCGATAATGCACTATTACTTTAAATATAAATTTCATGCACTCCCATGTCATATTTAAAGTAATAGCGCATTATCAGAGTTTGACTTCCATCTAATAATTTCAATATTTTCAGCACTTTCTAATAGTACTGTAATAGATTTTATGCAATAAAGAAGTTCAGAATTCACTTAAAATCAGGATTCCTCCATTTTATATACACACATTAAATTTTACAAGATTATAATGCATTATAGATGCCTATACTATGCGTATTGTTGTTTTTGCATTTTAAATCACATTCTATTTGTGCTTTTTTAAAAAAAGTGTACATAATAAATTAATCATTTAGTGTCTGCAAGTAATAAATTTTAGAAGATTATAATGTAAATCTGTTCAAATGTTATAGATGCGTATACTATGCATATTGTTGTTTTTGCATTTTAAATCTTATTCTATTTTTGCTATTTAAAAAAAGAGTACATAATTAATCATTTAGTGTCTGCAAGTTTATTTTTAAAAGATGAGTAACAGCATTGGGCATAATTAAATTTGACAATTAAAAATTAAAATCTGATTTCTAATTGTAATTAAGAATTTAAAAATTAGGTAATGTGATCTGAAATTAATGTGATCATGAAACAATGAAATTTGATTTTTAAACAGAATTGAAAAGTAAAAAATTAAAGACAAAAATAAGAATTTAATTTTTGTTAGTTGTAATTAAATTTTGCCCAATAGCGGTGAGTAGATGTCTTTTTATTATCATAAGTCTAAGTTCTTATTTTTATTTTAAATTTTTAGTTTACCCTAATGGAGAGGAAAAAACACTCAAGAAATTGATTTTTTTTGGGAAAAAATTTCACTTTTAGATCACTTAGCAAAATGGAAAGGATCAACAGTGATTGAAAAACATTTTAGTTTGGGTGAATCCACTATAAGAGCAATTTATTGGAATTTAGATATAAAGGCCATAGATTTGACAAAGGTTATGTTGTGAAAATTGGATGGAGCAGAATATGGGCAAACTTAGACTGGGGAATGTAAAATAAAGTAGCTAACAGGTTTCTCTGGGCATAATTGCTGAGTGATTCTTGACTTCGTTTAAAGAGAAACTACAGTACATCACATCACATCATTACATGATGAATCTGATGTCTCAAATAGTGATAATGTTTCAAATACCATACATGTATGAAAAAAATGTAAAATATGCATAAAAATATGCTGTTTTGAATAAAATTAAATATTGTAATTAATAAAAAAAGTAAAAAAAGTGTGTCTTCTATCAATTTTTTTTAAATTTGAAATTTTTTATTAGTCATATTTTATTTCCTTATTTTTTTAATGCGAATTTTAAAGTAATTTTACATTGTTGCTTTGCTTTTATGTGATTTTTGGAAAATTACAGTACCTATCCCCCATTTTTCAAGGTAAGTTAAGTCTATTTTTGTGCGATTTTTTTGTGTGCATTTTCTGAGGAACCTATCTACCGCATAAAATGAGACCCAGGTGTGTGTGTATATATATATATATGTGTGTATGTAATAACTAAAGAACGTATTAATGTCAAAATGCCAATTTATATATATAAGTAAAATAAACCACCAGAGAAGAATGTGTTTAAAAGAAAATAATAGCTATGCACATGCACATATTCAATCCATATTTATATTAATACTTTGTGGTAGCCAATTTATAATTGATTAATCAAAATTAATAATTATATTATTAACTTACTGAATAGACATGATAATCTTTCAATTTTTGGCTATTAATAGTGTTATGTATGAAATATGTATGTGTATATATGCAAGCGCACATGATATTGGGCTAATTATAATATTCTAATATTTTTTTTTATAAACCTAAAAAATAAATAAGTAATCTTTATTTTAATTAAGAAAATATTATTTGTATTATTTCTTGGTTTAATGAATAAAATACTTATTTTCATTATTTATTTATATATTATATTTAATTCTTTCATGGTTATATGATATGAACGAAGTATTTTTTTGGATTAAATCATCTATTATTTTGTATATTTTCCATTATTTTGCCAAAATAACATCTGCCATTTTCAAGATCTACTTTTTAAAGACAAACTTTTAGATCTCAAGTAGAAGTGAGATCGAGTGTCAGGTAAGGAATAAGATTGAGCATGAAGTAATTGAGTGTTGAGAATATGTGGATTAACTAAATGTTTATTTTCTTTAGTCTCACCATTAATTGATTTCAGTTTTATATTAGAAGAAAGATATAAAATGTGGTCTCCACAAGTCTGGAATTTATTGGGTTTCATCAGCTTTATTTAAATCATTTTACTTCATGCTCAATTTCATTCTCTACCTCACACTCAGTCTTGTTACTACTTGAGATCTAATGGGTTTTTTAAAAAAAAAAACTTGACCTTGAAAAAGAAAGATGTTATTTCATTAAAACATTGGGAAGTAATAGAAAATAATACATAGTTTAATCCCAAAAATACATTGTTTGTATATATGTAGTCAAGCTAATAATATGCAAGGCTACTAGATAGGTCAATAATATAAATACATGAAAGCAGTCAACACTTAAACCATACCAATAGGCCTTGACAACAGACTGAGGTTATTGATTGTTATTGATATGGTTTAAATGTTAACTGCTTTCATGTGTATATTTTTATTTTTTAATGTGGAAATCATGACTATGTACTTTGATTTTATTCAGCACAATTTGAATACAGTCTTTGATATTCCTGATCAACTTGAACGATATAATAGTTTTTTGACATAGCTAATTTGGAATCACTAAATTGCAAAAATTACTTCAATCCTTTTTTTTTTTACATTGTAGCATGTTATAGTGTTGCACATTTAAATATATAAATTCCTGTTGCATGAGATAAAAATAAACTCCATTTTTCCTAATAGAAAGCTTGAGACGTTTGAAGATAATTTAGATATGTTAATCATATGATGCTATATTATTAGTTTATTTATTTATTTATTTCAAACCCTAAATAAATGTATGAAAAAATAAAGATTATTCTAAGTTAAGAAAAACTGCTTTATTAGTTTAATAACTTTGTAATGTGATTGAAAAAAAACTTAAGATCTAAAGAAACGGGCATACACCATTTACATGTGTAACACTGATATTTTCAAATAAATACTATAATTATTAATTATGATCGAAATATTTTGCTAATAATGATAATACATTATTGTTACTTATTAGGATTTAAAAATAAAATAAAAATCAAAGAAATCAATGGAATAGGTTTGAAAAAAAAGCAGAGCTTTTAATACAATTTGAAAAATATAATCACAAGATAGACCCTCTCCACCCAGACATTTAGTGTATTTGGCAGTATATATAAAGATAAAGAAGTCAATATTATGAGTAAAAGTTTTTCGATTTTACAAATCTTTAAAAACATGACAAGAGTATTTAAAAACATAACATTAAAATTTATTTTATTTAAAAGGATTTAAAAAGTCATAAAGAACTTTATAAACTAAAAGAACTCACCCACGCAACTTCATTTATTTTATTGAAGATTTATTTATTGATATGTTAATTAACACATAACCTTTTCTATACATCCTTATACAATTTTACTTGCATTAAAATTTTTAGTATATTGGCAAATTTTCTTATTATATATATATATAAATAAACTCTCATATACAACATATATATTAATTTATACAAACCTATTTAAAGTTTATTAAATGAGGATTAAAGTAAATTCTACATTATATTACACCCTTGCAATAATATATATATATATCTTAAATTAAACATAGTTCAATGTATATGTAAACAAAAGAGAGTAAATTCCTCCCACCCCTCAGCTATCAATTAAAAGCACTAAATGTTGAACGAAGGATAAAGAATAGAATGAATCCACCTATTCTTGAGAGCTCTGACATTTATAAGCATATCTTTGTCAACATTGTTAGTAAATCAGAATAAAATTAATTTATCAACCAGATGGTTATTAAACTCATAATCAATTATACATGGCTGACATCTCTTTTTTAACACTTTGATTGTAATAATTAAATAAGATTTAATATGTAAACTTTAAATTACACATAGTTCAATGTATATGTTATCAAAGAAAGTAACTCCTCTCACAAACTAATGAATTAAAAGCACTCTAAATGTTGAACACAGGAGCAAGAATGAAATGAATCCATCTATTCTTGAGAGTTCTGATATCTTTTTTTTTATAAATCTTGTCAACTCTCATTAAAAAAAAAATATAACAATTTCTGTAATATAAAATACACATTAATTTTGATGCTTTAATAAGAAAGTAAAAAAATTATTTAAATGAATTGTGGATAAAAATAATTTCATTATTAATCACTCTCATCCACTCACCTGTAAGGTAATCCAATTATAATGCAAGTGTAAAAATAATGCCCACTACTTTTTTTTTCATATGTCATAGCATCGACTGGGAGGCGAACCTGCAACAATCGTCTGCAACCAACTGCTTGCTTGCAAGGCAGTTGCACTGACCTCTCTGCTAACAATGCTTGACAAACTACTTTAACTTATATTATAATTATTTCTCATGTATATTTGTTATAAACACATATTATGCATTTGTTTGTTGAAATGAGTTTTTCTATGAAATTGGATAAACTTTGGATTGACTCTTTTAATCACACCAATGATAACATTAATCTTTCTTAATGAAGTTAACACATCTTCACTATTCTTTATAATATTTACCCTTTGCCAGATTAAATTTTAATGATTTAAAAGAAAATGCATCTTTTATAACAAAATGAATAAATAAACAACATATCATAGGAAACTTAAAAATATATTTTATCTATATATGTACTTCATGTTCAATGTAAAATAAGTAAACTTTTATTTATTTAAACTGTGACTACTATATACCATTATTATAAAGATAGTATATAATCCTTCAGGTCTTTTATGTTACCTAAAATAATACAGATCTCTAACTTATAATAGAACTCAGGATTCTTATCTATCTTACATGAAGAACAAACACAATCATTAATGGAAATTAGAAAATTTTACCCTTAAATTAATATTAAAAAATGTCAAAGAAATCAACAAAAATGTATATCTTACTAATTTAAAGTCTGTCCAGATTTATGACAAGGATATTTATTTTAATTCTGGGAAAATATTGATATTATAATATTCTCTTTTGATATATGTATGTCCATCTCTGATAATTACTATTTTCAAGAAGCAGGCATTATATTTATGATCCTGTCAATATTTCCTTGGAAACATATATAAATAATATATCTTAGAAAATAAGCATGAATACTTATTATTATTTATACACATATCACTATAAGTATATAAATGTATATTGATTAAATTAATATATATATATATATATATTTATAATTGGCTTTTAAAGTATTATTATATGAATTAGTTTTTGATAAGCTAACAAAAAAATAATAATTAATGCACAAGACTATAAAAATTATTAACAGAATAATAATAAAAATATAATACTGCATTACTTTGACTATCCCCAAATTTAAGATGTAATAGGATTTTAAGCATGAATAATTGGAAAAAAATTAAACCCCTAAATTTAAGATCCATATATGTACTTAAATAGAAAACTAATATAAATACAATAAACTCATCTAATTTATTGCAAATCTTCTTTAGATATATGGTACTTTCACTTTTTACATTTTCAGTTTCAGAACTGGAATTCTCATTTTCACTATTCCATCAGGGTACATCATTATCAGACCATTTAAATTGCAGTCAAACATTATAATTTCTTTGATAATTAGCTTTCATGTAAAAGTATATTTTTGAAATAAAATTGGAATCATTTTTCTAAAATAATTTATAATAAATATGGTTTTAATTTCTCCTTATATGTAAAAACAAAAAATACTTAATTGTAATTATTAATTAGAGAAAATATAACTTACTATTAAAAATTTTCGGCTGAACGTTTTCGAGGAACCATGCCTCATACTCATAGCCTTCATGAAAAGTGTAATAAATATATGCAAATGTAAATATTCAAATAAGCTACTGTTACGTAGCCCATTTTTTCGAGATCTCAAAGCATGTGTCCTTTCTGTTAATGGCACGGATGTCTCTATTAATATAGAATGCCTCCTTTATTTTTCTCCTGTAATCATTTGGCTCTGAACATAAAATAATGGGGTTGGCAGGTATGAAGTTGTGCCCAGATTGTTTACTATGTTCGAAAAATACAGAGGATGTGTTGCTGTTCGTTTGAGCTCTGTTGAATGTGTAACGATGTTGAGCCAATCTGGTATTAATTGTGGCTTTTGTTTCCCCATAATATGTGGCGTGGCATCCGGCTTGAGGGCAGGAAATTGAGTACACCACGTGTGGGGTGAGTGATCGATCAATGTAGTCTTTAGAGTTATTGATCAACCTATTGGAATTGGGTGGAGTTCTGAATATTATGTTGAATTTATTGTTTAAAGTTTTCGTTAGTTTGCTGGATATTTTAGGGATGTAGGGGATTGTTATTCTAGGTAGATTAGTGCGAGGTAATTTATTGTTTATTGTACTATTAAATTTCATGATTTTCTTTTTAATGGTTTTATATTTGAATCCTGCTGCCAATAGATCTTTAGTATAATTGTTTATATTTTCCTTCCTATGTGCTTCGTATTTACACAGATGAAAGTTTCTAAACAAAAATGCATTAAGACCTGCAAATTTGTGTGATGTGGGTGAGTTAGAGTTAGGATGGATACAGCTGCGAATTTCAAATGGTTTAACAATCATTTTGTAGTCTATTGAGTGGTGATTTCTCGATAAAGAGAGGTCGAGATATTTGAGTTCTTTATTATTTTCATATGTGATAGTGAATGATAGTTTGGTTGAGTACAATAAATAATAAATTACCTCGCACTAATCTACCTAGAATAACAATCCCTACATCCCTAAAATATCCAGCAAACTAACGAAAACTTTAAACAATAAATTCAACATAATATTCAGAAACTCCACCCAATTCCAATAGGTTGATCAATAACTCTAAAGACTACATTGATCGATCGCTCACCCCACACGTGGTGTACTCTATTTCCTGCCCTCAAGCCGGATGCCACGCCACATATTATGGGGAAATGAAAGCCACAATTAATACCAGATTGGCTCAACATCGTTACACATTCAACAGAGCTCAAACGAACAGCAACACATCCTCTGTATTTTTCGAACATAGTAAACAATCTGGGCACAACTTCATACCTGCCAACCCCATTATTTTATGTTCAGAGCCAAATGATTACAGGAGAAAAATAAAGGAGGCATTCTATATTAATAGAGACATCCATGCCATTAACAGAAAGGACACATGCTTCGAGATCTCGAAAAAATGGGCTACGTAACAGTAGCTTATTTGAATATTTACATTTGCATATATTTATTACACTTTTCATGAAGGCTATGAGTATGAGGCATGGTTCCTCGAAAACGTTCAGCCGAAAATTTTTAATAGTAAGTTATATTTTCTCTAATTAATAATTACAATTAAGTATTTTTTGTTTTTAAAATAATTTATATTTTTAGAAAAAAAGAAAATGTGTAAAAAAAATTCTAAAATATATGTCTTCACTTTAAAAATCAAAACAATAATATCAGAACTGGAAAAATTGACAAAATAAATTGAAAGATTCAAACATACATTTTCACTTCAAAAATCAAAAGAAAGCTATAAAAATTGTCAAAGTTTTGACAGGTGCTCTCTTCTGTAGAAAACAGGAAACAATCAATCAGCATCTTGGAAGGCAGGCTTTTATCTCATTGTTATATTGATTTGTTAGTTGTAAAAAAGTTCTAAGGGTTCTTTGGTAGAGTTTTCTCAATAAAATAATGGTAAAATCAGCAAAATAACATTAAAATTAGTGGTTTGAGAGAGAGAGAGAGAGAGAGAGAGAGAGAGAGTTGAAGTCATTTACTAAATCTAAAAAATATTTATTTAAAAAAATTAAACATGCTATTCTTCCTACACAGGTAATGATTGTAATACTATGTGCATATATAACATAAAGCAAAACTACACAGAAATAAAATATTAAAATCTTCCTTTCAAATTTAATATGTACCCTCTTTTAAGGGTCCAAAATTTGGAAAAAAGTGTATCTTATATTCAAAGTAGTATTTTAATTTTTGCAAGATATTATATTAGTAAAATAAAATAAAAAGAATATAATTCTGTTATCAATTACCACTAACTTTTTTTCTTATCAAATGTACTATTTTCACTTTATTTAACTTTTTTTAAGTCTTCAAACTCCTTTTTTCAAAACACCTTTTGTTGGGATCCAAGTCAGTGCTTCATTGAATATTTTATTTACTTTTGAAAATATTAAAACTTTGTAAATAACAACATTTATTAAGTGGATGATCTCTAGTTTAATGATTTACTAATAAATATTATTGATTTTTAAATGTATTTTATTGATTATTCAAAAGATTACCTTTTTTCTTGATATACATAATAACAAAATTATTCTTCTGTCTTTTTGGATATACTTATAAAGTTAATGGCTCAGGTTCTGCCTCATTAGGAACCATGTGGCTGTAAATATTTCATGAGGGATAATCTTTTTATCTCCTTTTTTAAAGGTGTTTAATTTGTTGCAAAATGTGTTTATATGTCTTCTTTGGTTATGGTTGTATATAAAAGAGCATTTTGTACACCATAATGCATATAATACAAAGGTATTTGTCCTCATGTCAGCAAAAAAAAAAAAAACCTTTTGAATATAAGTTAAACGATGATTCTATATTCATATTTAAATTGTTAAATAGCTTAGGAACTTCTGCATGAATACTATCAAAACAAGCACATTCAAAAAACAAATGTGCTTGATTTTTTAAATCTCTATGGCATAGCCAACATTTATCTTCAATATTTCTACATTATCTTTTGAATCTGATTAAATTCAATGTAGGTAGAGAATCCAGGATTAATTTGATTAGAGAATCTAATAATTTTGGTTCATATGACCAAAATCAAAATTTCCTAATAAGTCACTTGTTATTCAATTTTAGTACTGTTTCATTCATAAAGTCTTTTAACTGCTGATGGGTAATTTGATTAACATCCCAGTATTTGAATTTATCCATAGGTGAAAAAGGAGAAATGTGAAATTGTATGTAATGGAGATATTAGTTTCTTAAGATATCCAGTAATGGGGGTGATTTGTTTATAGATATTATTTTTGGCACAACCTTTAAATGGGAGTATAAATTTATATAAGAGGAAATTAAATTTACAGTTTGTTTTTTTTGAAATTAGAATTAATGGCTGTTGATATCAATATTTTTGTCTCTCTACATTATCTAATCAAATACAAAGTTTTAATATTAATAAAAAAATATTATTAATATTAAAATTTTGTATTTGATTAGCTAATGTAGAGAGGCAAAAATTTTGATATTGTTATCAGAATATATATTTATATATTTTTCTGGAATTTGGACATGAGAGAATATCTCTTCTCTTTCCAAAGCATTTAGTCTGCCATTATCCTTTGAAGATAGTAAGTAATAATTATAATTTTTCTTTTTATAAGTAGATCATGGAAGATAAAAACTAATCTGCTTTAATGGGAACTACAAAATAAAAATCATAATATCTCTTACAGAATTTGTCATCCTTGAAAATAGCTTACTATTATAAAATAATAAATAAATAAATATATGAGATGGAATGGAAAATGAATAGACTGAAAAATTCTGAGTTCAAACCCATCTAATTAAATATTATACATTAACTAATTTTTAAGTAAAAATTAACATGACTTTCATTATTTACTCTCATTAACTAGAAACAAAAACAAGTTTATATATATATATATAAAACAAAAACAAGTTTATATATATATATATAAGAATTTACATTTTTTTCACATGCAAACATGCATTGTTCAATTGGTTACAACTATATTTTCTTTTAATAGTCAATATAAAGATTATTGCTTATCAAGTTAAGGGCATTGGTGCACTGGAGATCATATACTATACAATGCATCACCTGATTTTTTAAATTATCAACTCAATCTTTTTGCATTAGTACAGAGTCATCAATATAATCTTGAATAATCAATGAAAATAATCAATAGCCAGAAGTAGTTCAACCATTAAATGTTCACTAATTGCTTGAGTTTACAATAGATGTTCTTGAGAAAAGTAAATAAAGAAATTCACTATCTAATTTCACTGAAAGTCATGTGAATTACTTGATGCATGCCATGGTGTAATTGATATAAATACATATTGAAAGGATTTGAAATGTTGGTAAAAGAAAATTGAATAAATTATAACATTGCAGAATATAGTGTGCCTAATTATTTTTAAGTCATTTAATAATCAGTCTGATGCTTAACTTTGGATTTTTTAAATAGAACTACTTAGTATTTATTTGTTTGTCAGTGATATGTAGATAATTTTAAATTCATAACTACAGAGCAATCACTATTATAAATAAATAATCAATCAAAATAAGATCGAAATAAACAACTATTAATAAGTATATTGTATGCAATATTTATCGAACTAGCTTTCATCTCCATTGAGATCTCAAGATGTTGATATGATGTGATTCACTATGAGTTCTCCTTAAACGAAGTCAGGAATCTCTCAGCAACTATGCCCAGAAAAACATGTTAGCCACTTTCCCTTTTCCTTCCCCACCCTAAGTTTTTCATAATCTGCTCCATCCTATTTCCACAACATAATCTTTGTCAACTATATGGTGTTTATATCTAAATCCCCCTTTTCCCAAAGTCAGCATATAAACCAATAACCCATTTTCTGTATAATTACTTTGTTCATATTTATTCTTCCATAACTTCATTCTTTGTACCCTTTCTGATTTCAAGCTTTTACATTCAATTAACAGATGCCTAATATTTTCTATGCCTTCCTTACACAATTTGCAGACTAAATCATCCATTTCCATTTACATGTATATTTTCTTGTTGCTAAAGATCCCATTCAAGCCTTAAACAGTAAACTACTTTCCTTGCTATTATCATAAATTTACTTGCACCCAATGTTCTGTTTACTTCTATATATATTTAAACTCTTTTTACTCTCCATATTAGTTCTCCATCTCTCCAACTCCTTATTCTTTAATAATGCATCTATTCTTTTGTCCCATTCCTTACCACTATAACACTCAACAATCCTCATAACCCAATCATCCCATCTTTTGTACAAGTATACTAATATAAATTCTTTATTCAAATCTTTTGCATATTGCATTACCCTTTCTCACCCATCTTGTTGCCTGCCCTTTACTCGTAACCAAATTAAATACTACTTTGGCTATTCTTTTACTATCCATAAACTGGAACCTACCAAATCCTTTTCATTTTACTTTTTGCATCTCTCGTATAAAAATGTTACCATCTCATTTCTCTTTGAATTACCTCCTTTGCTGTCCACACATCTGCATCTAATGCATGTCTTCCTACTTTCCTTTGTACTTTGTTTAAGTAATCTAATACCCCTTTACTAACACATAACACATCATTACCATTTATTAATCCTGCTACTGCAACTCCCTTCCATATAATTCTAGTTACATCATAATTATTATATGAAAACACTGTTAATTTCTTTATCAATCCCTTTCTTTTCTTTGCTTCATTTATCAATTTTTTCTCCCATTTATCCAAGCAATTTTTCTGCTTACCTAAAATGATTCCCAAATAACTATATCTGTTCACCACACTAATTATACCCCCCAATAAAAATTCTACATCTTCTCTTTCCCCAGTATTAATCATCCTGATATTTGATTTTTCTTCACTAAATTTAATCCCCATTTTTTTACCCACCCTTGCATATGTCCTCAGCATAGCTTCCATATCTTCTCTTTTTCTGCACACAAAAAGATATCATCTGCCAAAAAAGACCTGACAACGTATATACTCTCTTGGCTCCTATTAATGGTATCTCTATCCCTCTTCCTAGTCTTTCTATTGCTCTCTCTCCATTTCACTCAAATACAGCAAAAACAAAATATATGACATAGGGCATTCTTGCCTTAGTCCCACACTATTTTTAACTTTAATCGATTGTATATCCCCTAATTGATATGTATAGTAATTATTTTCATATAATTTCTTAATAATATCCACTTAGTTATGCTATACAATTCACATAGCCATTTACTGGACATTATTTATATTAAATTGCACTTTTTTTAAACATATATTTGCATACTATAATCAAATAAATAAATAAATTTAACATATTTTATATTTTACATTTACATCCAATTTACAATATTTAATTAAGTAATATATATATTAAGGCTATGTACCTAGATGTGACAGTAGGGACCTCTACAAATCTTAACACTATGTGCCTAGATGTGACACTAGCCGCATAGTCTTAAGGTTAGAGTCTTAATATATATTACTTACATAATGAGTATGTGCTTAAGAAATTATTAATTACAAATATTCATCTAAATAAAATTTTGTACCTATAATTTAAAAAAAATATTATTTTTTTTTACAATTTTTTCCCAAAAAATAATATTAATTAAATGCTATGTAGATGGTTATGTAAATTGTATATTATAATATCTTGAAAAAGACTCAATGGAAATGAAAGCCAGTTTGATAAATATTATAATATAGTTATTAATAGTTGTTTATTTCAATCTTATTTTGAATGATTATTTATTTATGTATTTGTGACAACATTATAAATTGCATTGGGTATTTGACCATTATAGTAATCACTACTATATATATATATTGCAACCTTACAAATACAATGACAATTCGTAAACTCTACAATCCTCAGCCTTAGACTTGCCACTTTTCGCTCTACCTCTCACACACACAACCTTCTGAGTGGATGGTCTTGAGATTGATGATGATGGAACAACATATAATAAATTGTAAGGGTGCGAAATTGCAACTTTAATGGAAAATCTATTTATTTTTTTATTATCTATTACCAATTTATTTAATTATCTACATTAATATCTGACAAATGGGTTAGGAACTAAACTATTTAATAAATACACTGAGAAAAAAATTACTACTAATAATAATCTTGTAATTTATCACATTTATTGGAGTGGGGAAAATCTCATCTCAACTCCCCATTTTACACAATTTTTCTCAGCACCCTTCCCCTCCATCTGAATTAAAGCCACAATTAAATTTAAGGAAATCTAAACTATCTCTGTGTCCATCATCATCCTTATTTTCCATCACTCTACTGTGCTTTCATTCATAATTCAATTTTGAAAACATTTGTAATTACTCATTATAAACTTCTTTATTTATTTTCTGACTAGTTTTTATTTAGCTAACTCTTCTCTACTGTACGATAATCTTATCTCAGGACTTCAGAATAGCAAGATGTGAAAATTAACACTCCAATCCTAATTCTTAGTTATACATAAATACACTTCCAAGGGGAACAATAGTAGTCGACCTTGGCTTAATTTAACTCATGTAATGTAAATTTTATGCTGCCTCTTTTTTCAGTTTTAGCAGTTTTCATATATCTTTTGTAAATGATCACTATTTTTGTCAAATTTTTAAAATAAATAATATAAAACTTATTGCAACTAATGGCAACAGTAATAAAAAGAAAATTTACTTCATTATAATAACTGATTGTAAAACACAATCAACTGCACCCAGTTATACAAAAAATGATTTTATTTTTTCATTTTTGGCAATTTTATGGCTATATTTTTTTGATTTCTCTACACAAAATATTTTAATACTTATTGTAATCATTATAAACTCATTGAAAAAGAGTGTTAAGAAAAGTAAACTAATTTAAATTTAATATTTATATTGCATTAAGCATGTTTTCATCAGAACACTGCCAGAATCATAGTACTGTCTCATTTATAAATAATGCAGATAATAAAAAAAATTAAATTTGAAATATTTATATAAAATAGATTCTCAAGTTAGATGTAGTATGAGATACCACTTATGGCATTTATGAGACAAAACCACATTGTAGCCATTGTAAATTAAATAAAATTTCTCTAATGTCTGTATATTATGCTATATGCAAACAATTTGGTTAAATTAATAATTTGTTAAATTTAGTAATAACACATTGAAAATCTGTATTACATCTCATCATCTAAAATTCCTTTTTTAATTACAAAACTATCAACATATTTAAATTGATATAATTTTCAGTTATTAACTACCGAAGATAAAAGTTGCAGAGACATATTTTTGTGTCATTAGCTGATAAAAAAGTTGTGCTTTTTGGGTATTAATTACTAAAACAATGTCTTGCATTCAAACTTTAAGTACATTCATGTAAATCACCATTTTGAATTGGAAAACACATTATAATTATCAGTATTCTGCAAATCTAAAGGCAAAAAAAAAAAAAAGTTATTGAGATCATTTTTAATTGGTTCAAATTAAAATTTTCATTACCAAATCTATATCTTATCTTAATGCCTGCTTTATGAAATTATCTATAAACAATTCCAAAAACAACTATCATAAGAATGAAAAATAAAGTTGGACCTAGTAAATATTTTTATTTAATACCAGTTTTCATTTCAAATATTTTAGATTTTTTACTAATACTGATAATACTTCAATTTATTTCATCATTTAAAACTGCATAATGTGGATAAATTTCAAATATTGCCATAAACTTATTCCATTATTTGGTATACCCATTATTTTTGTCAAATGTTGTGATTTAATAAAAATGATATATACATCCTTTCTCATTTCAAAACTTTACTTTCATTTTTCTGGTAGCAAAACCCAGTGTTGTTTGATTTTCTAAAATCAAGCAGAATATCTGATACTCATTTATCTGTGATTAGAAACCAACACATTCTGCCAAATCTTTGAAAGTATTTTTACTATAGTAGATTTTTTACAGTAAGTAATGTAATCGTCATTATAATGAGCATTTCTCTCTCTCTCTCTATATATATATATATGTATGTGTGTGTGTGTGTGTGATCTTATAATTGAATATTTATAAATACAGTAATTAGATATATGTAAAGTATAACTTTAAAAATTTTATCCACTTAGGAGCGCTTTTGACTATCCTTGTAGTCTGTTGACAAAGACTATGAGGATAGTTGAAAGCGCTCCTAAGTGGATAAAATTTTTAAAGTTATACTTTACATATATCTAATTACTGTATTTATAAATATTCAATTATAAGATTAGTATATTGATTTGAAGAAATACAGACATCGAATTATATTATATACGTAATAAAAGCATGACAATATTTCTAAACAAGCTTACTTTATTTTATTTTATTTTTATTTTTTTATATGATAAATGCTATGAGAAAGTATTCAAATCTTTATCTGTGATTGTCCCCATCCCCAGACATATTATGTAATGAGCATGCCAATAGCTCTTAACAAACTTTTCAGAATATCCCTATCCTCAGACAATTTCTAGGTTCTGGCTTTCCTCAGTGAGGTCTAGGATATTCAAGCATTAGATATAAATAACCTGAAGCTAGAAACTGATCTGAGGATAGGGATATTCTGAAAAACTCGTTGAGCTATTGGTATGCTCATTAAATAATATTTGTAATACAAGCTTAATAAATTAGGTCATGTGACCCATGACTTTATTTCTTTGCAAATATATATATATATATAATACAAATAAAATGTCTGTTAATTAAAAACTATTTTAATAACAAAAATAATAAATATAACAGTCATTATATTTATTATTTTTATTGTTATATATATATTTAATAATAACTTGTATATTTATACTTTACGTTTGTCTTCAATATAATAATATTAAATTGTGCTTTCACACTTCCAGCGTAAAGCTATAACAACAAATTGAAAACTAAATTTAATAAATAACTAAAATGTTTAAAATATACATAATAAAAACTGTAGTTAACTGCTTTATCTTCTGAATTGCAAAGCATTTTAAATGAAGAGATGAACCATGATAATAAATCTATAAAAATGGGAAGAAAATCCATAAAATGATGGGAGTATTATTGATATCTTAAAAGATAAAGAAATATAAAAATTGTTGATAAAATTATATATCAAATATCTGAATGATGAAGATGTCCCAGAGGAGTGAAAGAATGCAAAAGTAATATTGATGTTTAAAAAAAAAATGATTTAAAAAAATATTAAAAATGAGAGACTTGTTAGTCTTTTATTATTTGTATACAATCTTTATCAAGATAATTACCATTCATTTATTTCAAATCTTGGATTCAAAAATAGTTTTAGCATAGTGGATCACATACAAATATATAAACTTATAAATAAGATCAATAAATATACATTGCCATTGTGGTTTGGATTTATAGATTATGAAAAGACATTTGATTTTATAAGCATCTCTGCCTAATCAAAATTTTGGATCACCAATCCAATATATTATCATAATCTAAAGAATATTTAGCAAAATACAATTGCAATGATTCGATTATATGGTTGACACTAGGATCATTATTATTGATAGGGATGTGTTTCAGGTTAATTACATTTCTCCAAAACTTTTTACAGTTCTTTTACAAAAAGTATTTTGTAGATTAAGAGAATGAAAATATATGGAGATTATTTAAATCATTAATGTTTTGTAGATGATATGGTAATTTTTCCAAATTCAGAGTTTCAGGAAATGTTGCAAGATTTATCAGATAAAATAAAAAAAATAGAACTAAGGATACATACTAAAAAGATTAAAGTAATAATCAGTGGATTTTTTCAGAAAAAGAAAATAAAGATTGGTAATTATGAATTAGAATAAGTTATCATATACCTTATCAAATCATTAATATAGATGGAAAGATAGTAGATGAAATTAATCATAGACTTAAACTTGGATGGGATGCTTTTAGTAGAAATATTATTAAAAGGAAATATGGCTATGTGTTTTTTTAAAAAAAAAATTAATAGATATGTTTTACTGGTTCTAACTTATGGAACTGAGATTTGAATATTTAATATAAGAACAATATCAAGACTTTCAACTACACATCAAAGTAAGAAGAAATCGAAAGTGAAATCCTTGGGTGAAAGAACAAACAGATTTTATTGACATTATTGAAAGAATGAGAGAACAAGAGACTTAAATAGAGCTAAACTATGATAAATGATAATAGGTGAACAGTTAAATCTTAAAATGGATTCTAAGAGATTATAAAAGACCTAGAAAACGATAATACTTGAAATGAATGCATAAAATAAGAAAGTATGTTGATCTGATGGGGAAAAAATAAACTTGTATCAGAAAAGCTAAATTAAACTTGGACAAATCTATATTATATCAATAATGATTGAAGTGGCGATCAGTAAACATTTAATACTAGCATGTTTTCAACCTATGCTAATGTTACATATTTTCAATAAGAAATAATATACTTTCTAATCTAACTGATGTGTATTTTAGAAAATTTTCATTGTTAATATGCTTAACATACCATAAAGATATCTTGAGATTATAGAATCGCATAACCTAGTATTTATTTTCAACGTTTTAAAAAATAATTAATATTTATATAGATACTGAATCTAGATGTCACTACTGCAAATATATAGGGAAAGACAATAGGATATATTAAATCAGAATGCTTGAAAACATTAAAAAAAATACAGTTAACGAAAAAATGACTAAAACTGAATTTATCATTGTAGTCATTTTTCTTAATTGTCTGTTCTGTCACTTGTTCAAATTATGTCAATATATATGTTATCCTTACATCTAAATATATTTTAGGAGTTTTAAATTCTGTGCTGAAATTTTCCTATAGTAACACATTTGAATCGTGGGCAAAAACTATTGCCTCAAAAAAAAAAAAAAATCATGGTTATTAATTATATTTTTTATCTTATTAATTTGAGCATTTCTAAATAAGTACTCGCATGTATCCTCTAAATATATATATTAAATACTTTTTCTGAATTAGCATTTGGTAATTTTTAAATCTAGTCCAGATTATTTAGTGTAACTTTATTAATTTTTCAGATAAACTTATAATGAATGAGGTTACACACAAATTAATTCGACTTTTTATTTATTTATTTTAAGAAGAAATATATTGCATATATTTTATTTTGCCTATATATAAAATCCATTATAAATATAAAACCAAATAATTTCTTAATTTGAATAATAATAAAACGTATAATATTCTAGCTTCTAAATTTACCAGTTACTAAATTGATACAGTTTGGAATACGGTATAGAAATAACTTAAATTGAAAATAATTAGTTTATAGTTGTTTTTTTAATTATATTGCTTACTGTTTTTAGTACCTATTTAATTCCGAAACAAACTTTGCCAGACAAACTATCTTAAGAATTTTCATATCTTTTTTTTTTCCTGTTTACTTAAGTTTATAGGAAGTGTGAATGGCGGGTGTAAATGTAGCGTACTATTCTGATAGTGTTTTTCCTGGCTTTGACTGCGAGTGTGGCTGATTGCGAGCGCCACGCGACTGCGGTAGAATTCTCTTTCAAAACTACCAGGAAGATAGAGTTATCAAGAGCCGTCAGCTGTCTATGTTCTTTCGTCGAGGAAAATAATGTCTTTTTAATATATATATAATCTATTACTTATAATTTAGTTTCTATTTTTAGACTTTATTGGTGTGAATGATATGTAATATATTTATAAGTTCGAAAGTGTAATAATAATTCGAAATTGTGAATGATAGGCGTATCGTACGTTATTCTAAGCGATATAATTTTGCTTTACAAGCAACCCACTCATTTTGTGCTCATTTTGTTGATTTCACGCTCTAGACTGCTTACGTAAACAGCATCCACACGCATTTGACTCTTCTGTCGTCATAGGTCTGTTTATAGGCGCTTAACTTACCAGAGTGTAATCTTGACAAGTAGAGCTTGGCCCCGGAAACAGAGCTCCAAATTTGCATATCGTGAGCGTTGATAAACATTTCGAAAAAACGTCACTAAGCACCAAGACCGTGATTGGTTGCTCTCTGAACGTGGTCGCGATGAATGACTGCTTTTTTTTTCTTATGCGGTTATGTTGACAATGTTTTTCTCTGGTCAATTATAGGATATTTGAACACCGTGATCGAACCGTCTCTTCAGATCATTTCGTCGACATTTCGTTCATCACTGGAAATACTTGGAGCAAGTGTTTGTGCTTTCCGCACGTAAAACTCCTGACTCTTTCGGCCGATATTCGACGATTTAGCATCCGCTAAGGTGACAGTCGGCTGTTCTGTACACCTGGATAGCGAGAATACAGCGGTGAAACAGCAAGTGGATTATATATCTCATCATTTGGATGTACTTACGGTGATACGGTAATGAGTTTGTGCCATTTCCCCCACTGCTTATAGTTTTAAAATTGATTTGTTTTTTGCGTTCTGTAACAGGTAGTCGGCCTACATTTTATAAAATGGTAAAGCTAAAAGCTAACAGGTTTTAAAGAAAATATGGCTTTTACATGAAATATTTATTTCGTTTTATAATAATTGTATGTATTTTTTTTTTTCCAATTTTTATTCTTTCATTTTATATGAAAGTGATTAAACCTGATTTGATATTCAGTCCATTATAATAGCCTTGCTTTATTTATTTTCGGTAACCAGCTATAGTTTAGGCCGACTACCTGTTACATTCAGCGCTATACCTCTTTCGCATTCTGAATTATTGATAGATTAAATCGAATCACATATCACTTTCTTTCCTTATTTAGTTTTTTTTTTTTTGTACTTATGTATATATTTTTGGTAAGAAGGATAGGAAATCAAAAAACTCAAGAAACGTATATAAATACGAATGATCATTAAATCGGCTAAGGAAAACCCCAACTCTGTATCAACATGTGTAATGTGCAATTAATATTTATCGGAATAATGGAGTCCAAAAAAAATCTCGGTTAATCTGATAAATATTTTATTTTCTAATGCAATTTAGTAAAGTGTTTAAGGATGTGTGTGGTTATATATATATGAACATTTGTGATTTGGCGCAGAAATGAGAGTGGAGATTCGAGAGTTAAAGAGTCTTGAATCGATTCTCGATTGTATAATGTGGAAAAAAAATCTGTTTGGTCAAATGAATAGTGTCCGACTTTAAAGCTTGAACGTCATTTGACATCCCAAGCTGCTGATTATTTGTTATGTACTGCTACTAACCCAACATTTTTAAAGTTGTTATTCTTCTGCTTCTTTAGCCATTTAAATTAAATTAATAAGTTAAGAGAATGTATTCATGAACTTATTATTACGCTGAATAATTATAAAATGAGATTCAAATAAATAACTTTATTACAAATAATTTTCTAAATATATACTAAAGGAGGGAAGTTTTTTTACCAGCAAGTAATTAAGCTATTTAATAAATCCTATTTTTAATCGTTAATTATTAAGTGCTTAATTTAGCAATCTCAGTCTTAGATAATCATTTTATAATTCATTTAAAATTAAATCTAAATAATTTAGTTTTTTTTTTTTATATAAGCGTCTGCGTTAGTAGGTGTTTTATAATAATTTTCAATATAAATAGATTAGATTCAAAAGGAAGTTGTGTTTACTCTTAATATACCGTTTCGGATTAAAAGATGTATTTCAAATATCTTGTTTACATCTTCAATTACTGTCATAATAGTTATCATTAAGATCTTCCTTTGGGGGAATTAATTAATTCGTACAAAGAAGGTGAAAAGATCACTGACTAAAAAAATTAAAGTAATAATATCATAGTTTATCCTTAATCGGAAGTGAATAATAACTGACAATTTTCTTTCTTTTGTTTGCTTTGCCGAAAAACAATGGATTTATTTATTAAAATAATCGCAATTTATTCTAGTTTTAATATCGACATTAATTTCCAAACTGATATCTATATATTTATTGCGAGCTCAGTTGTTATGACTTAATTTAAAACTCACCTGTTGCTACTTTAAAATGATTTTGCCGAATTTGTAGAAGTTTTTTTGTATTCATAAAACTATCACAAATTTACGCTCGCTCCTAAAAGGTAGTCAATTAGAATATAATGTTTGTTATAAATAATCTTTTAGCTATATATTAATAATGTTTTTTTCTTTCTAAGATTAAAGATAAAATAATGGGCTCAATACCCATAGAAGTATGACATCTTCCCTGTCAGTGGTGAAGGCAACGTTTCACTAGTCTTAGTTTTAATTTCATCTCATCGATATTCATCTCATCAATTCAAATTGTCCTGGGGCAGTTAGTTTTTAGTTATTAATACAAGACACATACTCACTTATTCGATCACTAATTGCATAACTAGCTTGATTGACTGTGAGCTAATTATCTGAAAAAAATCTAAATCTGTTAGTGATCTTAAAAAAGTTGAAAAAGTTCATTCGGTTCGAACTCGAACCCAAATCATGATAGGCCAAAGGATGCTTTAACTACGAGGTCTTTAATTTTCTTACATTAAATTCTGATATTTCACGCTTTTCTGTTGTTGTTGTTGAACAGATCCTGTTGATTATTATGTTATATGTAAAAGATTAAATTAAATTTTTATTTTATTGTTTTTATGTTACCATCACTATCATCGTTTTGAATTATTAAAATGTCAAATGCCTTTGATAACTGAGCAACGTGTCAATTATATTTAAAATTTCCCACTAGGTGGCAGTTTAAAAAATCCTTTGAATTTAACACCTCAATTATTTCCGCACATAAATTGAAATTTTAAGTGTCGGCTCATAACAAAATTATAATTTTTGTAAAAAAAAATAATAAAAACAATAAAGTATATTTAATAATAAATAATGAGTGAGTTTGCAGAGAATTATTTAATTAATATTTGCAAAATCAATTTGACAAATAATTTTATTTAACAAATATCTTCAGTTATCTAGATTTATTGACTTTTGAACTGGCATCTACCCTCAGTAACACAGACAAACACATTGCTTTCTCAAACACAGTTAATTAAGGAATCGGAGAAATGCTTAATATATTAGTATATTATCGTATTATATTTGCTTTGTATTCAAAACTTGTTAATCTGGCATCCATTTTTTTTTAATACAATAATTATTTTGAAAATGAGTTGTTGTTTTTTTTTTTTTTTTTGTGGAGTAGGGAAACGAACTTGATGTCTAAACAAAATCTCTAAAAGTAAAAACTCTCTATTACACCAAATAATAACAATAACAACAACAACAACAACAAAACAATGAAGAAATACAGTAGTCATTAAATGTGTGTATAAATTAACAACATATATAAATAGGCATACCTTATATATTTTAATTAGTAATTAGAGTGTTTTCCAAACATTTATTGCTAATTTTAGATAGTAAGCAAAATGTTCATAGCTACATTATCTCATAAGACAAATAAGGTAACATTAGTATCATTACTTTATAATGTGACTTAAAATACAACATTAGAGTTTATTATAAAGTTTGCGACTACAGCTGTAATATGGTCGAATAACTCGTGCTAAAACGATAGCAAGCAGTAGCGAACTACTTCTTACATCTATAGTTACTGGGTCTATATATCAAAATGTAAGAATTCATTGCACAATATAGTTTAAAATTGAGATGCTAGAGTGATTTAAAGTGATAACAAGCAGTGGCAAATTATTACTGACGATGGTCAATTGTTATTGTTTGGTGGTAATATTGTTGTCCCAGTCTTTGATATTTTGCTTTTATTATCAGTGGAATGATTTACATCTAAACACACACACATATATATTATTGACTAAACATAAATAATTCAACTATAACTAATTGTAATTATTGTTAAAAAGTTTTTTTTTTTAAGTTTACGATTTGATTTCAAATATCCAAAAATCTAGAATTAAGTTAAAGGTTGGCAACTAATGACAAACTAACAGCATCAAGAGTTATTGCTTAGCTGTATTATTCAGTTGCCTAGTTACCTCACCCTGCTTTCCATCAAAGAAATGAAATATATACATTTTTTTTTTTTTTTTTTACAATTAAGTTAGAAATGATCACAAAAGCATTAAATCTAGTACTACTAACATTACTATCCTAGCGATATTCGAACTCAGACTTTCACACGACCCACTACTCTCTGTGCCATCTCATATTGCTGACCCACCTGATCACACACATGCAATATGAGATGGCACTGAGAGTAGTGGGTCGTGTGAAAGTCTGAGTTCGAATCCCGCATATATTACATATATAAATGCAGGTTTAAGCCTGTACAATGTATTAATTTATCCTAGCGATGTAAAAGTTCATCATTTTTTTAATAAATAAATTGTATGATCAATTTCTTATGAGATCTTGTGATGTTAACTATGAAACTGAACTCCTGGCTCTTGTTAGAATCGATTCTTGAATCTTTAGTTTTCGCATAGGCCACAAACTAAATAGCTCAGAGCAATATTTTTTAATGAAATTCTTTATAAGATTGTTATAATATCGTGCCAATGATTTACAAACTGTTACGGTTGATCACGATTGCGGCTAATTAAAAAACATATCTTTAGCTAATAAACATTTCATTCCATTCAATAGCTTATAAATTATAATTTTAAGGAACTTATAATTGGTGCTTTAGCTTCAAATGTTCTTTATTCAAGAGACAAAATGAACTCTATTAATTAATACAATTAAAAGATAATAGTCAAATTATGAAGTCATAAATATATAATTTTAATTATCACTTAATATTAATAATGAAAGATAAGATTAACATTGAAACGTAAGTCTGAGAAAAAATGTTGGCGGTTCAGCTGATTATCTTTAACCAAATATATTTTTTCTTTGGAAAAAGTGTTTATGTATGCATTCTTTCTGGATAATGATAAGTGTATTATTTCTTTTTTCAAAAGTGACATTTAAAATTACTGCATTTGTGAATATTATCGCGTATTTAACTTTGATTTTATTTTAAAGAGCAAGAGGAACTATTTGCCTGTAGGTTAGTATTATAAATTTTATATTCAAATTAATTACTAGTCCGCGAATTCGGATAAAATGTTTTTATTTCCTGTTTTAGCTTGGTACTGAAAGTAAGTACCAGAGTTAGAAGGTTCGCATTCTACTGATTCAAAAAAAAAAAAAAAAACAACTAAATAGATATAGTTAAGATTACAACTATCTATAATGCACTTCAGGGGTTGTTTTTTCTAAACCAACGCTTTAAAACCAATATACAAAAAGTATTTCCAAGTAGTTTTGTTGTTTTTATAAGTGGTAAATTACTTATAGAGAAAGAACATGCGCAATATATATATATATGTAAACGAAAGCTTGCTAACTATTTTTTATACAAATAAAAAAAGATCAATATTATATACTAAGCAAATAAAATTGATAATACATTTATATTTTTAAAAATTCTGTAATCATTAAACTAAATTTTCTGACAATTTTCTTTCTCTCTATGTATGTGTACGTAAAAAAGACACACACATATATATACTGGTTTATGAGAATATGCTCTTACTTGTTTAAATTCTCTGCCTGAAGGCCGGTGCGATAACTAAATAGTATAATATATCAAACAAGTGGTAATACTTGTTCATTTGTCAGTGATTGTTTTTCATTTTAAAATTACATCAAATTTTAATTAATGAGCTGTAATTAAATTTATATAAACATTTACCTGTATACATATATGTAGAGAAAATCATACAAGTATTATAAAATATAATTTGCTTATAAATATAAAATATTTCTGAACATGGACACATACTGAAAATAATTTTATTTTTCAATTTCATTATTCTCGCTATGTGTTTTAAAATCCTATTTAAACGTTTTAATCAACTTTTGACTAATCGTTTTATTAGAAGTTTTAGATTATTAATATAACGTTGAGCTCTTCGTTTGCTATAGTATTTTTAGCCTATTGCTTAGTCTTTCTTTTCAGATATTTTTATTTTACAGTTTTGTAGATCAGATAATCTTCCTCATTTTCTTTCTTTAATTACCACACGATTATTTTGATTCCAATCATTTTCTCTTAACTTTTTATGCTTTGTTTATATATATATAGGAGTCATATTCTTGTAAAAATAATTTTAATAATGATTTTTTTTAAAAACAAAAGAGTTTTCAAAGTCACAAAGTGAAATTGCATATACACTCTGTATTAAAAAAAAAAACAATAATTATTTTTGCCAAATAAAGAGATGGTCTATCTGGTCTATCTACAATCGCTTTTTAAATCAGATTAATTTTACTTATATATATATATATATATATGAATAAGCTATATATATATGTGTGTGTGTGTCAATTCAGGTTTTTCCTAATATATGTGATTTTATTATTATTAGGATCTATATTGGTTCAATTTACTCATTCATCATCTAGTTTGGTTAATTCAATAATAGTTGGTGTTGCTAGAAATCCTGGTAATAGAAAAGTTCTATTAATAAGATGATAGAGTAGATCAAACTGCGATATTAATTGATTATTGTAATAGTAATAATTTGCCACATACATTAACTATTTGACTATTAAATAGAAAAATCTAAATATTATATTCATTTTATTTATATGTGAAATTTTTATTTTAATTTATATAGATAAACCCTGCTATCAATATATATTATAATCAAATAATTGATAAATAATCGTAACAAGAATACGGTAAACTACTATTGCTATATTTTATATACATATATAGGTAAAACAATATTATATTGTTACTTGGATAAAATTGTCTTCAAATTCTTCCACAGAAAACCCCTTCAGTACTTTCTTCAGTATAAGATAATGCTTATCAGGGAAATTAGTTGCCAAAGTGCAAGATTTTTTTTTACTCTATCATTTTTATTTTATTCTCTAATTAATAACAAACTAAATAGCCATTTACTGACGGCAGCTAGGTATATAGCTATCTAAACAATAATAATCTTAAACTATCTGAAAAAATTTAAAGTTTCACTCTCAAATTGTTAAAAAGTCAGACATATGTGCTAACCATTACACTATAAACTATCAAATCTTTTTGCACACTTCTTCAAAATTTATTATTAGAACATAAGGTATTTTCTGTTGCAACATTTTTCAGACAAACATCTCTCACTGTATATGTATTTCATGGACAACCTCTACTCATTAAATGAGCTAAAGATTAGAAGCATCTGGATATACTCACAGAAAGTATGGGCCAAGTATTTTAAAATTATTTATATGTCTTAATTATGGTCTGTTTGATTTTGGAGCACAATTAGTTAAACAGTGCTTAACCCAACCACACTTTAATATTCAAATCTTATAAAAAGATGAGTCATTTTTATCCATATTGTAATATCTAATGAAACAAAAAAACTATATTGAATATATATGTAATGTTATATTTGCATGTGATTTAATTATTAGTATCAAAATTATTAATTAATCGTTTGTCTTTGTTTAACTATCTCTTACTATTTAATTTAATTAATTAAATAATATCAATAAATATTATTATATCTGTATGAAGACATACTGATAAAAAGACTTTTAAAAATAATTCGCTGATTGAAGTTCTTTTAATAAATATTAAATATGTTGGTAAGCAAAACATTCTATTTTTTTCAACCATTTAAAATTCTAATATATTCTTAGTCTATTTTAAAGTTTTTAAATGAAAACAATTGAAATTTAAGGAAAGAGGAGAGAAATCATTATTCACATATACCAAAAGTTATTTAAATTACTTTTTACTTTATTAGGATAGTGGAACAACTCTTGTATTGGTCATAATCAACAACCATATTCTGATTTCACCTACTTGGTAACACTTTTTCCTGGTAAAAATGTGGAAAAATTGTTTTGTTTTTGTAATTCATTGTGCAAAATTTAATCCAAAATTTCAAGCATACTTCTAAAACTAATCACAAATCATAGTAGTATCCCCCTCTTCCCAACTTTTTAGCTTAATAAAATTTTTTTATGCAAAACCATTAGACACCACTAGCAGTTTTATCTTCCAGCCTGCACATTAAGTGAGACTGCTCACACAGTTATCACATTAAAGTTTTTATAACCTAACCCAATCATGTTTAAAACCCTGTTAGTATAACTATATCTCCACATGTATATCAGTTCTCAATTTCAAAAGAGTAGCCTGATGTAGCAGAGTAATAACATATTGGTAGGTCACATTTCTATATATGAACTTCAGTTACTGATATACAACTAATTCTATTTTTATATATTTTTGTTTAGGAGTTTTCAAAGTTTAAAATAATTATTGCATTGATTTTGGTTTGTAAATATAATAGAGAATATATTTATTAACTATTAAGATCTTAACTCATTTTGCAGTTTGTATTAAAGTGGTTGACTTTTTATCTGTTCTGCTTTATTTAAACTTAATGTTTGTCTCACAGGTAGTTCTGCTGAGATGATAGTGATATATATATATATATATATACATACACATAGTGGTAGACATATATATATATTTATGGTAAACATATTAATAGAGTACCATATATATATATCAACAAACAAAACATCATATAATTTTCTTTATTTACAGTTAACATATGCTTTCAGAAGCATTTCCTTTTCATTCAGTAATTAATTCATTGGTTCTTCTGCTTTCCATTGTTTTATACACTCTCCTGCATTATAGACCAAAAGTATTTAGCTATCATTTTTCATGAAATCTTATTCTTACCCAATATCACTAAGATAACTAAGATGGCTAATATAAATGCATGTTTATTTTATTTTAGTATAACATTGTTACTACTCCTTCTGTTATTTTACTATCAATTTATTTATTTTTAATCTTATATAGGATGAATTCATGTTTTATATTTAAAGAAAGGTTTTTCTCATTGTTGATTGCTACTCTTTTCTTACAACTCATTCTAATATCTCTGTATTTACATCATTAATTTGTACATCTATAAAATAATAAGTTAAATTGAAATAGGACCAAATAACTTAGTTCACTCTTATGAAAAAGAACAAACTGTTGTTAAAATGAAGAAAAGACATCTGTAGATAAAAATACACTATTCTGAAAAAATATTAATGATTATTTATTTAATAATAAATTTGCTCTTGTGTGATTAAATATATGTTTAAAAAAGTCGAATTTTATAAAATAGTTATTTATTCAATATGATTTACACCATGACACATTCACTTTACAGATGGAATGCTATTTATAATGAATACTCTCCTTTCCAAACACAAGATAAAGTCTTTTTAAAAGATAGAATGGATCCACTCTATTTTTTTCACCCAAGCTATATGTATTTAATATGAGAAAAATAGAACTTGAATTTCTTCTCATAGATAAACAATACTTTATTATGAACATTTTTATAAGATTCTAATATGATATCAGAATTAAGTGTGGGTAAAATAAAAGTTTTAAGCAGAAACAGTATCTGTAGTAAAAAAACTATTACTAATTATTTACTTAACAGTAAATTTGTTCTGACACAATTAATTAAAGAGTTGTGTGTTAAATATATGTTAAATTAATAAATAAATAAAGAATGAAATCTTAATCAGTATTTTTTTTTGTCTTTGGAAAAAAAAGGACGGAAATTTAATTAGTACCCAAGAAATAGGAGCTGCATCCTATAGTTATATATAATACTTTTAAACTATAATAGCAGTACTAATAAATAGTTATAATACATAATTTCTACAGAAGTACTTTGGATTGTGTATATCTTAAATCATTATCAATTGAACTTATGCTAAAGAAAAAGAAATAATAAGTTCACTTGATAATAAATACATCTATCTAAGCAATTGAAAATACTTCCATATAAATTAAATATTATTATTGTTTATTTGTACTACTATTATAATTTAGAAGTATTACATATAGAATATTTTGAGCAAGTAATTGATATATATATATATAATCATTAGAAACCATTTAAAACTTAGACAATCTCAATATAGATACCAATCAACAATCTCAAACTGTTGTCAAGACAATTACCTTTTAACAATATATATAAAGTCAGATATACTTCTAATACAATTTAAAGAAAAGATCAAATGATGCATTTTGACTTTTTCATAATCTTTCTTCAGTCACACACATGTAAATACATATACATTGGATAAAGACGTGCTTATGCTGACTTTGGTTGTCACATTTCTTTAAAAGTGCCAAATTCGTTGTTTCAATATTAAACAATTTATAATTTCAAATTTTAATCAGGACTTGTCTCAAAAAAGTCATTTTAACTTTTATTATATGCTTAAAAAATTCAACATATATAATTATATTGTATATTAGCAATTCAAGAAATAGGACACTACAACTAAGTCACTTTCATCCTTGATCATCATTTTTAGTAGGCAGATTATTATTGCTTGCTATTTCCTTAACCAAATTTAATCTAGCAACTCATATTTAGAGTTATTATCGTAAACTTTTACTGGAAAAAGAAAACTTACAGTAATTTCGAAAAAGAAAAAGTCGCAAAGGCTGCCTAATATTAATCCTTAGAATTTCAATTTACTCAAATTTAGTCCAGCATATTAAAGCAAAAAGGGGGGAAATTTTCCTAGATTCCATTTTATTTCTTACAATGATAAACATATAATTAAATAACGCAAATATTTATATCTTTATTAACCGTTCATAACTTATTTTAAACTAGCTATAAAATGTTATATAAATAACGAATGCCAATAATAATATTATGACTATTAGCTGTTTTTTTTTTTTTTAATTTTCATTATTTATTTGCATGACTTATTTATAGTAAATTATTTAAATATATACTACCTATGTAATTTGGTTGAATATCTTCAGTTGAGATGAAAATTAACATTTTGTTTATTAAATCTATATATGTAAATTGTGTCAAAAACATAAAATTGATTAATTAACGAGTAATAAAAATTCTGAGGTCATTTGGAGTAAAGCCCTAGATTTTGAATTTCAAGTCCATGAACGTTTATTATTCCATTTTTTTTTCACACATCTTTACATTTATTTTATTGCATCCCTTTATTAAATTAACATTTATATTAAATTATGAATAGATATAAAATGATAATTATATATATATGGGTTTCACTTAAAGACGACTTAGTATCTAGGTAACAAGGTTTGTAATCTTATCAATTTAATATTGCTAATCACCCTTTCAACTTAATTTATTTTAAAAGCTTCCATTTAAGACTTCATTTTATGCATATTTTTTATTACGGAGACTTGAATCTAAATAGCTAAGATTATTAATTAAAAACTTTGAATATTTTTGTTAAAGCAATTTGGCTGTTTGAAATCAATGCACAATATTGTCAATAATTTTTTTTTTTTTTTATCAACTAGCTTTTTTCTGAATTAGGCCAAATTTATTAAGAGCTATAAGAAACACCAATATTTCAATGCTAATTTTTTCAATCAATTAATAGTTCTCTATCCCATACGACAGGTCCAGAGAACAGTCACATAAACAATTCATCCATTTCTCTCCTCCATTCTCTTCATTGCTCAGCTCTTCAATTCCATGTAACTCTTTCCATCTTTTATATTATTAAGCAATATCAATCTTTTCTATCTTTTCCTTTTGTTACCACTCTCCATTTATCCAAACATCTTTCATTAAAGTATATTTTCTTCTTAATATATGTTTAATCCAGTTTTTCTTTTTTTCTCTAATTTCCTCAATCTTTTTTTTTCATTCACTCTTTTCAAAACTTCATTTGTTATTTTATCATCCAATAGATTTTTTCCATCCTTCTCCATGACCACATTTCCAAGGCCCTTTAGTATGTCCATGTTTCATAACCATACAATAGTACTCTCCACACATAGCATTCAATTAATCTTTTTCTTAATTCTCTTTTCAAATATCCACAGAATATTTTCTTTCTCTTAGTAAATTCCTTCTTTGTCCAATGCTATTCTTCCTTTAACTTTATCTTTACTTCTTCCATAGTCACTCAAACAACTATTCAAATATCTAAATCTTTTTACCTGTTGAACAATATTATTGTGGATTTCAATTTGCAATCTTTTTGCATTTCTCCCTGTCCATAAACATTTGATCTTCTCAACATTAATCTTCTTTCCATATTTCATACATCATTTCTTCAATTTATATATTCTGAAGACACTTTTCATCCTCAGCTACAAGAACTATATCATCTGCAAATCTTACATATTATTTTTACTTCAAACATCCCCCCCCCCCAGTATAAATAATTATTTAATTATCTTCTAAATAAATATTAAAAAGAACAGCTGACATACTGTATCCTTGCCTATCTTATCTTTCTATATTCACTTCATCAATCTCATTATTCTCTACTTTAATTCTTATCCTTTGCCCAGTATACATATTCCAAATCAATTTTCTCTCTTTCCAAAATACTCCTTTATTTGTTAAAATGGCTATAAATTTATTGCAGATTACTCTTATCAAATACTTGTTCCAAATCCATGAATTATATATCAATTTCTTTGTCTTTTTCAATATATTATCTGCAATTGTTCTAACACCATTTCTTCTGAAGAACAAACTGTTCGTCTCCAATATAATATTCTACTTTCCCCATAAATTCCTTGAATTAAAATTCTCAATAAAACATTAGAAGCATGAGATAACAAACCTATTGTCATGTACTTTTCACATTTAGCTTTTTTTTTCTTTTTATCAATTAGAATCATTATAGTCATCAAAAAATTTTCAGGTCGAACTCCATTATTATATTTCAAGTTGCAAAGTCCAACTATTTCCTTCATAATAAATTCTCTCATTTATTTCAAAAATTCTTTATGTATGTAACAAACCCATTAGCTTTACCATTACTCATTTGTGCAATTGACTTTATTAATTCATCTGTCAATTTAACCATATTTTTATCATCTACTTCAATATCTTCTCCATTTTTGAGTTCATAATTAATTGAATTATTTTCTTTCCAAATAGATATTGCAGATATTTTTTTATATCTTTTCAATATATCACTGCTATCAATTAATCTTTTTTCATTCTTATCTGCTGTTTCACTTGCTAATTATCTCTTTTTCTCCCAAGTGAATATCAGATTATATTTTTTCACCTGTTGAAGCATTCCTATCTTTATACATTTTTGTTCCAACCATTTTTTTTCTATATCTGTTTCTCTTCTTAGCTCATTATTAATTTTTTCTATATGCATTTTGACCTTCTTCAGTATTGATATTCTTCCATCTTCTTCATAGTTCCATTTTTTACATATCTTTCATTATCCAGCTTTTTTTAAATGAATAGTGACTATTTTACTTTGTGATGTTTTTAATAATACTTCTTTAATCCTACACTAACACTTATTAAAACTATTAATATTTCATCATCTTTATCAATCCTTTTTATTATATTTTTACATATTAAACCGAATCTCCTCCTAGTTCATTTCTCTAAATCAATCTAAGACCTGTCTTTCATATTTTCCCCTCTTTTTATTCTTTTTAAACACAACTTTAATTTAGTCATAACCAAATTATTATCAGAGTTTATATCAGCACCAGGCAAATCATGCAAAATCTTAATAGCATTATTGTATCTATTCTGAATATATAATTAATGTGATAATGATCTCTTTCAACTGAAGCTTTCAATGTTTACAATCTTTTTTTGTGATTTTTTAGAGCAAGTGTTTGCAATCACAAACCCATTCTCCTTACAAAATTGTACAAGCTGTCTAAATCTTTCTTTTTCCAATACCATAATTTCCAACAATTTTTCCTTTCTTACTTTTCCCCACAACTGTTTTTCAATTACTCTATAGCAATATACAACATTTTCTCTCTCATGTTGTATTCTATCTTTTTATATATTTCATCAATTTTAATATTATCATAATTGGTAGTCAGCATGTATACTTGTATGAGTACAAATCCCTAGGACTTTCCTGCATCATCATCATCATTTTATCATCAATACAATCTATTTTTGCCACACTATTCCAAATGTATTTTTCAACAGCAAGACCAACTCCATTAATTGATCTATCACCACCAGAATGAAATATTTTAACATCTCCACTACTTACTTCCCCATATCCCTCACAACTCTTTTCTAGACATAATTAATTTTTTGTTAGAAAACTGGTAAATGTTTCTGCTATTTACTTATATTATGTCACATCAGAAGTATATTCTCTTATTCTTCTCTTTTACTTTCTTTGCATATATATATTGCTTATAATACTTCTTTCATATACACTTCAAATGAAAACAAATTTCTTAAAAAATTTCTTTATTTTTCTTACAATTTAAAGCAGATGAGGTTTGATAAAGCTCTGATGAAGACTGTTGGACAGTCGAAACTGTAAGAAAAATAAAAAAGTTTTTTATAAAAATTTGTTTGCATTGAAGTGTATATGAAAGAAGTATTATAACAATATATATTATGTCACATCTTGAGTTCAAATCTGGGTAAAACTTAGGATATTTATTTCATGTTTAAGGACCATTTACTCAATTAAACATTCAATTATTAATAAAGAAATAAATATCTAGTTATTTTTTTTGCTAGTGAATAAAATAAAAATAATAACTTCATCACTTTTCCATTAATTATTACTTTCTCTTGTATTATTTCTCTGTAGTGAGAATGTTTTGAGTGCTATTTAAAGGCTATTTTTTTTACCTTATCTTTAAGTCGTATGAAAAATGTGTTTTTTTTTTTTATGTTATTGGCATCAAATAAAATTTTTAATCTTTTTATTCCATATCATTTGTTTTAGTAAATTAATAAATGTTTGACCACTTAAAAACAGAAAAGGTTTTCATTGTTTTAAATGTCATTTGTTTATAAAAGTGTAAATAATAATAATAATGATTTTGAAATGCTAAAAAAAAAAAAAAAAAGGGAATATATTTTACAAAAAAAAAAAAAACTAAAAGAAAATAGCAAAACAAACAAAAAAAAAAAGGGTGAGAAAGGGGAGAGGAGAAAAATAAAAGCAAAACAAAACAAACAAAAAAAATACTAAGTAAAATTTGATGTAATTAAATTATCTAAATTAAAGAATCAGCTTATTGAAACACTTTCATCTCTTAATGTTATCATTTGGTAGTGGTATGGATTTTATTTATTATTTTAAACAAAACTATTTTGATGTATTGGCTTTTAACAATTTCAAATTTTCTTATTTGAGAATTAATCCTCAAATCTTTCTTCCTTATATTTGACAAACCATTTACTTCTATTTGCTAAGCCAATAATTTAGAGGCTTATTGTTCTTTTAATAAATTTACTTCTATAGCTGGAAGAGATCTGAGTATTTTGGATTTCATTATAGTAAATACTATAAGTAGGTATATTATATATAACTGAGTGATAAACTGCATTTGTAAATAACAACAAACAAAAAGTTTTAGTTTAAAAAATATTTAACACTTGTTAACTAAATACAGCCTTAATAATAAATATGTCATAATTCATAATATTAAGAAATAACGTTAATTTCACTCCGCATAGCAAAAAAAACAAACAAAAAAACAACCAATATATATATATTTGAAGATTTCCATGACGGTAGTGGTTAATATATTTTCTTGTAATACTAATGGTCTGAAGCTTGTATTTTATGTTTCAAGCAAAATTAAGATTTTGCTTTCAGGTAATTACTCATAACCAACTCAAATAGATATCTAGTTATTCTTTGCTAGAGTGTAAAACAAAATAACAACAACAAACTAATTAACCATTACCATTTTTCAGAAGATTACTTATATATATATTATTTGATTTGGAGATCTTTATTAAGAGACTTTTTGGAATCTTTTAATCTCTTTTTGCGAAAATTGCTAGAACAATCATAATATGCATAATCTTGCGCTCTCGTGTGTGTATACGTGTGAAAGAGAGAAGAGATAATATATATGAATATATTAATAGGTAAAGTGTTGAACGTTATTTAGCCTATAAAGATCAATAAATACGTATTCGATATTTGTAAATAAATACTTTTGTATATTTTATTTACTATGGCATCAAATGTTTTTTTATTACTATTTAAGATTTCCACACGACCCATCACTCTCCATTCTATTTCATAACACTGATACACTTGATACATATATTGATATAGGTATATAATATGCCTGTATTTCAGTTATTATATTGTAGAGATGTCTGACCATTCCTTGTATATGTATTAAATGGATTATGTTCTGTACATGAGGAGTCAGATTGACTTTAGGTCATCATGGGTGTGACGAGAATCTCAGCCTCAGGGTGGTCTTTGAACACCCGTCATCAGATTTTCAATTGGACGGACGGTTGAAGAGTTGGACTGTGGAGTGGATTGAAGCCTGTCCATTAAAGTATGAAGATTGGCTATCTTAATATATATCTGAGCACTTATTGCATATATGTGTAGAGATGATAATCATGACCAATTGATGATTGCTGGTTTAGCATGAAATACGTGTATTGATAATTATTTATCTTTTCAACATATATGTGTTCAAGTGTATCAGTGTTATGAGATAGAATGGAGAGTGGTGGGTCGTGTGAAAGTCTGTGCTCATATACCCTATATATTACATATATTGATACATGTATATAATAAGCCTGTATTTCAGTTATTAAGATTTATGTAAATAATTTCAAATTATTTCAATGACTTAACTTTTTTTAGCTATATTGTCAATTTTATTCTAAAATATAACTTATTATGACTTCTTCAATAATAGATAGTGATTTAAGCATTCAGTAATTTATTACTTCTAATTTTTAGTAATTTATATTTCAGTTATTTATTTATTTTCATTAATTAATATTTTCGGGATTAGGTGTTTGATTTTATCGTTCCGATTATAATTTTTGAAGTATTGAATCTTTTTTTAAAATCTTTTTTTATCTTATTTCTTCAATTTGTTTATTATTTTTCCATTTTTGATTATTATTATTCGTGACTTCTTTTATTGTTGGGGCAAAAAATACTTAGATAAAAAAAAAAATAATAAAGAAGATACAACTAGATTTCAAATTAATTTTTGACATTCTTAAATATATATATATTTTCTTTCAGCATAGCTAATTATTTGAGTTGCCATTAGCTCTCTACATAACTTAAAGTTTTTGGGCAAAGGACTGAGATAACTAAAAGATAAAGTACCCTTAATCGAGCGACCACAGTTGATTATTGGGGACAATTTTCTGAAACAAGTTTATTTTAGAAACAATATTTGAGCGACATTAATATTTTTCATTTAACCATCATGTATTCAATTTAGCTAGATATGCTTGTAATTGAGTATCAAGTAGTGTTTAGATAAAGTGTAAAATAAGAAAGAATGTCTATTAAACTTCCACAAATTGATTGTTGATTGGTGCAGGAAATAAAGTCTTTTTTTTCGTTGTTTATCTATGGAGAGAAGTTAGAACATTTTTTTGCTTTGCTGTGAACTATTAATGAATGCTATTTATAATAGGGTTAAAAATGTTGTGAATTATCATTTATATTGATCAGATTTTTGTTAATGTTTAATCCCAATATCCTTCATCAAAAATTTTTTTTCAAGCAATATATATATTCCAGAATATCCCTAAGTACTGTATATTACACATTGTAAATAAAAAGTAAAACATTTTTAAACAATTTATTGCTTGGCAGAAGTCCTTCAAAAATGAACTCCAGGAAGAATAGTATGGATTTTTATGTTTTTTCTTCCTTGTTCCATCGTCTAGCAAAAAAAAATAAAAATAAAATCTTGACATTCCTTTAATCTTTCTAATTAAATGAATACTATATTGCCTATTGATCTATTATCTAAAACAATTTTTTTTAAAATTCGTATATATGCATTTTCCTAAAACATAGCCACTTTACAATTATCAATAAATATTCTTATTGTTAAAATAAATAAATATGTCTTTCATTAGTTTATTTATTTAATTCCCTGAAAACAATGTATACATACAGTATATATAAATACATAGTAATATATATATATATATATATAAAGTAACTTATTATAAAGAGTGACTTTCCTTTGCAGTTTAGAAATGTATCACAATACTTTTAACCATATTATTTACCTTGGTTTCAACTAAGTCTATTATTTTATTGATCTGAGATATAATTTTTGTTTACATGTATACATAGAAAATTTGCTCATTGGGCAATGTAAGATCAGATAGAATGTTTACTAAACATATTTTATTCTAATTCATAAATAATTTTAATTTTAAAATTAATTTGCATATTCATATTTATCACATTATAGTTGAAATACTGTTAAATTTACAATTACTTTTGAAATTTACAATCATTTTTTTTTATAAAACATTATATAACCATAATATTTTCCTTACTGTAAGGTCTAATATATTACTATGTCCATAGTTTGTTAATATTCTCTCTCTCTCTCTCTCTATATATATATATATATCAAGCAGAAAAGTAATGTCATATATCAAATTTTTTGTGATTGTATGCTATCATATATAGGTGAATCTAGGTGCACTATTGAGAAGAGATTGAGAAAGCATGAATTGTTATATAAATGTGCAAAAAGTAAAAATAATGGTGATTTAATTTCTCCTTCAGTTTTCTTTGATCATGAAAAAACATGTTAAATGTAAATTTAAATTTGATGTTGAAAATGTGAAAATTCTTCATGAGGAGAGAAACCATAATAAAAGAAAAATTAAAGAGGCAATTTTTATAAATAGGAATAAAATGCATTTAATAAATAGGCAACCTGCTAACATTAAAATACGAGATTCCTGGAATTTGAATTGATGACATTTGCTTCCACTTTGTTTTCTTTTTGAATTTTAATGGCAGTTGAGGCAGGTTCAAGAAATTAACTAAAAGTACTTCTGCGAATTTAAGCATTGTTTATAATAGTTTGTTACCATTATTATTATTATTATTATTATTATTATTTTTATTGTAATTACAATATATATATATATTGAACTGGATGTTTTATTCACTTCAAAAGTTCCATCGCAAAATTATAACTAACTTTTATTTTTATAAAGTTTTAAAAGAAATCTATTTAAAAATTTTGTATATTTTTTTTATTAAAAGTATATGCAATAACATACATACTCATTTTATGTTAAAATTCTGTAATTTTTATTTTGAAAAGATTTTAGTTTAAAATGTATTTTCTTTTGACAATTTTTTTGATTTTTTGTAAAAAAAAACATTCTAATTTAAAAGTTTTAAACTTTTGGAAAAAGCATTCTAATTTTGAAAAGTTTTTGATTGCATTCTTTGTTCTTTTATTTTTGTTTTTAATTTGTTTTTAAAAGTTGAGATTTATTTTTCCATTTATTTTTTTTTTAATTTATTTTGAATAAGATAAGAGTCCTGGTCAGATTTTTAATTACAATTAAATCTGAGATAGTAATTAAAAATGATGCAGAAGATAAGAGTGCACATAAATAGGCCTGGGATTTCGAAATAATTATTATTTGGCTTATCATTTTTATTCTGCTTGTTATGTGTATTGATTCAGCTTTAAATGCACTACTAGTGATACCTATTCAAATTGCCATACTGCCATAAATTTCCAAGATTGCTGTCCATGTCTGTATATGTCTATTGAAAATATTACCTTTAGCTGTATGTTAATAGGAAGTTCTGCTGAGATTATATTACTGACTACCATTTGCTAAATTGGATCATTTCTGCAGAATGTCAAAACTACATGATATGCAGAGTTTTATCTACAACATGCTGTGCTAAATCAACCCAAAGAAATCCCTGGATCCTGAAGTGTTCCTTTGATATCGTGCCATAAAATCTTAAACAAGAACTGATCCAGAGCTTGCCTCCATACTCCCTATCAAAATGATATAAATCAAAAGACTCCATGATGGACTTGAATTAGAAAGAACCATGCACACTCTGCTGGAGAAAATCCAATGGACTTTACATTAGGCCTTGAGGTAAAAGATTTTCATATTCCAACCAGGTTTTAAACCTTTGTTAAAGTCTCTGTTTAATCTTAAAATAATCCTGCATTTATTATAAGTTTTGAATATTTCTTCAATATTTTAATTATTTTAGGTATTTTTTTGTTATTGTAGTTAAAGTGTATATTGGGACATTACTAACCATTGATAAATGCTTTGACAGGCATTCATAATTTTCTTTTAACTCACTTATCCCTTTTGTTATAATTAGTTTAGTTAGGCTTGGCTTGTATTTTTCTGCAGATTACAAATCTTTTGGATGGCAGTTTTTCAAATATATTGTTCTGTTTTGTCTAAATCAGAGATTTTGTTTTCTTCTGTTTAAGATTATGTAAAATCGTAATCTTTTATTGGTCTATTTTCTTTTATTGTATTGGAATCAACCTTGATAATCTTGAATGTGGTTATCATGGGCTGTTCTGCAGATGTATGAGGTTCTTAGTCCTGATGTTTCTTTTCCAGGCTAAGTAAAGCTCACCTGTGCTGCTTCATTGTATTCCCTACAAGTCTGCTTTGTTTTGAAATCTATAAATAGGTTAAATATAATTAGTTTATATAAATCGCTAGCAAGAAGATAGAAATCCCTTTTAAATCTTAGGTGAAAAAATGAACATATCTGCCAGGGTGTTTAATGTTTCAATACTCTTGCAGACTCTCTGGTAAATATGCTAGAGAAATCTAGGTCAAACATCCATATTTTGTTTGCTTGGAATTTATAATATTGTGAATTTAATAAACTATGAAATTATTTAAAATTATTTTGGCTGATATTTGTCTCTGTATTCCTTTCTCAATTATCTGAACAATTTTGAAGATCTCATTCTTTCCCTGGGTCTAGCTGGTAGCATTCATCATCATTGTTAATTTTTGATCACCATAAATTAAATTTTCTTGGTCATTAGTGACCTAGTGGTGCCCTCGGTGATCAAGAGAAGTGAAGAAGTGACCAGTACAATATATATATATACATTATAAGTCTTACATCTGAATTTACAGGTATTGCTTTAATGTGAATATTTTTTATATTTTTCATTATGTATGACAAAATACTAAAGTTTACCTATATAGAATAAAGTTTATATGTGTTTTTAAAATATTAAAAAGCAAGTGTAAAGATAAAATGTGTTATTATTTTATTCTTTTAAAATAAAGAATATTTGTTTTTAAAACAAAAATATTACCATGGGAACCAACAAAAGCCTTTTAAATCATTTGCTTTCCAAGAAACCATGGGAAGAATTGTAACACACTTCATCATCATAGAAGTAAAAAAAAATTATAAGGATTTTTAAGTTATATTATGCATTTAATGGAGTAGAGAACTCTTCAGAATGCTTTACCTGATTTTTCCAGTATTATAGTTAAATATAGTGTTATGACAAAGAAATTCTTAAAAAATTAACCTCTGCTGATCTATTCATCACTATTCAATGCTGATGAAATATTTGATATTTCTTGCTACAAAAGAAAAACTAGTCATCTACAGTGACTAATCATGAATCTACTTATTTTAAATGCTCAGAAGAAAATTGCAATGGAAGCTCCCATAAGAAAACTGACTCAGAGTAAACTAAAAAAAGCTAAAATTTTTATCTTGATAATGATTAATGATCACATTCTCACATTTAGAGATTCAAAATATTTACATGAGCTCACAAAGACATTGAAGTAAATCAGCTAAATTTTCTATAGATATCTTCAAAGAGATTGTAAGTTACAAAGATTTTTTCATATTCACACATGATTGCCATATAATTTTCTTAATTGTAAATATGTAAATACATTTTTTAATTATCATTATTATCATATAATTCCATTCTTTAGTTAAAGTTATTGTTGTTGTCAATAATTTTATCATTTCTCATTTCTCATCTGAACCATGCTAATTATTTATTTTATTAATGTAATAAATTTTTAAGTAAAGGGGAATAACAATCAGGAAATTTGATCATTGCTTGTGACTAGTACCACCTTATCAATTAAAAATAATTTGGATGAAGTCACTCCACCATGTACGCAGTCACCCTTTAGTTATCTTTAAATTCCTCTAGATAAAAATTAATTTGCCAAATATTATTTTTTTAATTTTATGGTTAATTGGATCCATTACTAATTGTTAAAAAGGGTAGTTACTACATTTGGGGGACAGTCTGGGATTATTTTGATTAAAACAAATAAGGATTAAACCCAGTTTAGTTTTAAAATATATATTTTTTATTAAAATTCAGAAAAATACAAATTAGTCATTGAAATATGGAATATAAATATTTGGTTGAATGAGAAATATAATAATTTATTTTCTTATAAATAAAAATAAATCAATAAATTCATGTCTTAGACAAAAATAATAATAGAAATGGATAATAGTAGTATGAAAACAAATAAAATAAGGAATTAAATTTAAAATACCTTGTGGTTTTAGAAAAAGTTACATGCTAAAAAGAGAGGTGAACATTCTAGTTATTAAATAAATATTAGAAATATTAAAGTTTTTATCCACATTTACATTTTTTTTTTTTTTATAGAAAAGTAAATGGCTATTTTTTTAAAATATAAATTATATATATGATTACCCAAGCTAAAGCAAAAATGCAGGCATAGGAAAATAAAACTGAGACTCATTGAGCATGCTCAAAGAATTGAATAAAAAATTGAAACACAAAATAAAGAAATAAAAGAGAACATCGAAAGTATGTTAAAATGAAGGGAAGAAAAAATACAGAATGGAATAGAATGTTTGGAAAAAACAAAATAAAGACATTAAAGAAATAGTAGATAATATAAAAAGGCAGAATAAAGAACTGAAAGAAAAAATGAAAAATTTGTTTACAGAAGCAAAACATGATAAATTCCAGCTGATAAATGAAACTAAAGAAGATAATAAAGACAATGTACTGGTAGATAAAGCTAGTGATAGATGTCTGACTGCATTAGTTAAAAGTGTTCAGTAGATTGATAATCTAAATAATTTTAACACAAAAGCTTTGAAGGGTGATACTTGCATTATAGTTGACTGTGCATCCGAGTTAACACACAATAAAAGTGTGAAGAAATGTATGATTTGAAAAATGAATCAGTTATTTAAATATTAAAGAAATGGATGATCAAGAAGATCACTTTAATAAAGTCAGATATAAAAGTATTTTGTTTGGTCAGATGTATAATAAAAGTACTAGGAAACCACCAGATTAAAATTTAGAGAACTAGAAAAGAGAAATCCAGAGCTAAGGCAAATAAATAATTAAGGTATGTAAACAGTCCAATAAGAAATTAAGTTCAAGAACTCATTATGTGAGGATGAGAGTAAAAAGTAGAGCTAGAAAGCACAAAATGAAATATTCATTTTTTAACAAAATGAAACAGAGTTATTATATGACAAATAAAAGGTATTACAGCCATTTCAAGTAAGGGCAAGTGTATTGATTAAAAAAAATATTTAGAAAAAGGCAAGATTTAATCCTTCTATAAATAATGATAGCTTCTAAATTCTGGATTTGTTAATGGGTACTTGATAGAGGAGAGTGGATAAATAATTTAAAAACTACACACTTTGAAGTAGATTCTATTGAGCATCAAAAAAAATGACTAGTTTAAAAAAAAAGCATACTGTTAAAATGTAATAATTGAAAAAAAAGTCATGGCAGATAAACTTTGTATGATAAAGATATTCCATTTAATATTGAAAGGAGGTTAAACAAAAAAAAATAGAAGTACTGTTTTAATATTCTAAATGTTTGATAGAAATTTGAGCATCATTTGTGATGTCAATAAATGAATAATAAAAGAAAAACATCAGGTTTCAGAACTAAATGATATCACTCTTTTCTTTACCTTATTGATTAAGAATGTAAAGGAAAACACTATATAGTTTGAAACCAAAATTAATTTTATGAGTTTATCAATGATTGATTGTGTTGCTTTCTGTATTGACAATGAATGGAGAGTGTTTCATTGCTTTGAGGTTGTCATATTAATGATACTTCAAAGTTTTTGTCTCAGCACTATACCAAACCATATTATATTTATCAGCCTCTAAGTCTCCAATGTAAGCTAGGCATAGTCGTATATTAATTAGCCTCTATGTCTCAAAAATGAGCTAGGTATACTTTGATATTTGGCAGTCTATAAGTCTCATAATAGAGCAATGCTTTATTTAAATATATTGTACGGTTTCATTGTTATTATATTTGTGCTCAAGATAACTCTCTTGGTATTCATATTGAACAATACACAAACTGTCAGTGCGAGATTTTTTTATTAATCTCAACATTGCAAGCAGATGATCAGGTCCAATAATAATTTGAATTAAAAAACAACTTTTTTAAACGAATACTAATATACTTAATTTCTGAAGATGACATCATTTGTTAAGTTCATACCAGCTTGTAAGACTGTTTCCAAAGAAGTACAGCTAAGTGTAACATTACTGTAAATTGAAAGAAATTATCCTTTTATGTAGAAAAAAAATCAAATATTTATGGCTAAATTGACTCTATTTTATTCCTAAATAGAGAAATATAACCCTAACATCTGAGTTTACAGGCATTACTTTAATGTGAGTATTTTTCATATTTTTCATTATTATTTATAACAAAATACTAAAGATCACGTATACAGAATAAATTTTATATGAGTTTTTAAAATGTTAAAAAAATAAGTATAAAGATAAAATGTGTTATTATTTTATTCTTTTAAAATAATGAATATTTAAAAAAACAAAACAAATATATTGCTAAGGGAATCAATAGAAGCTTTTCAAATAGGTTTCTTTCAAAGATGCAATGGGAAGAATTATAACACACTTCGTCATGTCTTTTACTATATAGAAGTAAAAAAAAAATGCATTTTATGAAGTAGAGTGGGCAAAAAAATGCCTAAAAAATTAATCTTGATTCTGCTGATGTCTTCATCACTATTCAATTCTGATGTTAATATTTACTTGCTACAAAAGTAAGAAAGACTAGTCATCTACAGTGATTATTCCATGGAAATGTATTTCTATAAATTAATCTGTGAATCTACATATTTTAAATGCTCAGACAAAAATTGCAATGGAACTCTCATAAGAAACAACTTAGGAATGAACCAAAAGAAACTAAAATATTATATTCCCAGAAAACATTAAAATTTAATGATTAATGGCCATATTCCTATGTTTACAGATACAATATATATAAGTGAGCTCACAAACACATTAAAGTAAATTAACTAAACTTTCTATAGCTATCCTCAAAGAGATTTTAAGCTACAGAGATTTTTTTCCCTCTCATGCATAATCACCATATAATTTTCTTAATTGTAAATATGGAAATATATTGTTTTATAAATGCTTTGCTTGAGTTGGTTTTTTAAATCTAATGTCCCAACTCTTCACTGAAGAGACCCATAGGTCGAAAACGGTCTGGGGATGGGGACAATCCAAGATAAAAATGATTTGAATGTCTTCTCTTGTAGTAGCATTTATCATAAATAAAAAAAAAAAAAAGCTTGTTTAGAGCTATTAGCACGCTCTTAATTTTACATATTTGTAAGTGCAAGCTATATATAAGTCATGTGACATCTGACTTGTTATTATTACTATTATCATTATTATCATATAATTCTATTCTTTAAATAAAGTTATTGTTGTTATTAATAATTTTATTGTTTGTCATTTCTTATCCAAACTAAGCTGATTATTTTTGTTAATGTAATCAATTATTAGGTGGTGGTGGTGGTGCCGGGGGGAGGGTAATGATCAGGAAATATAATTGAATCTACATGGAAACTTGTTTTTATGTGTGTTCAACTTGATTGTGACTAGTACAAACTTGTCAATTAAAAATAATTTGGATGAAGTCACTCCACTATGTACATGGTCATCCTTTAGTTATTTTTAAATTCCCTTAGACTAAAATTAATTTGTCAAACATTGTTATTTTTTTTATTTTATGGTTAGCTGAATTTATTACCAATTGTTAAAAAGGGCAGTTACCATTACAATATATATATATTATTTTCAATTAATCATTGTGAAGCAAATGTTACTAAGACATGATTTTATTATTTCACATTTTATTTAATTAAGACATAATTTACTAATATGTTTAGATACAGGATTAATAAAAAAAATACCCAAAGTTTCAGTATTTTTTCTAATATTATTAAACTGATTAACACTGAAAATATTACTGGTAAAATTTGACATTAATATTTTATATTTGTCACAACTCAAAAAACACTCTTTCCATATATTTTTGTGAAAAAAAAATTAAGATTTGTAAATACTATTATAGCTAAAAAAACCTATATGAAGAACAATGCTGTCAATATTCAAGTTGTGTAAAATATATAATTAATTTATTTTGACAGTTGCCTAAGAGACTTGTGAATGAAAAACGATAAATCTTTATATGGGATTGTGCAGTCACAGAAATACTAATTTGCACCAAAAGTTATATAATAGCATTTTATCTTTCCTAAAACCTTCCATAAAATCAATGCTTACAAAAATGTTAACAGTCATTATTGTTCATTCTTAAGTAAAATCTTATTTTCATGGTACAAGATTAATTTTCTCCTTGAACAATTTAATTTTTCTTAATTTTAAGTATTTTAGCAAAGTACACCCCCTATATGTGTTTATTTTTAATACAGCCCCTTGAAAACAATATTACTAACCAGCATGTAAAATGAAAATTGCACACAATGTTCCTATTATATGGGAATAGATCAGAAACATAATCATAAAATGTTTAAGATGAATTAGACATTTTTTAAATAAAATACTAAGTATTGGTACCCTCCATTCAACCAATAGATTAATCAACAATTCAAAAGGCTGCCTACCCTCTGATCAGACTTCTCACATAGTGCACAAGATTCTTTGTCCCCAAACTGCCTGCATGCCATATACTATGGTGAATCCCATGCACTTCTCTCCCCTTGTTACTTATATAAAAGAGCTCTGAATAAACTTGAATATAATTCCATCTTTTTGGAACACTAAAAATCCACCAGTTATATATTTGAACCATTTTTCATTTCCATCCCATACATAGAACACCATGACTCTAAATGTAATATCAAAAAAGCATTGCTGGTAGACAACAATACCTATGCCATAAACCAGAAGGATGCATCTTCTCTCTCTCCCTCTCTCCAAAAAATGGACTTTCTAACACACTTTGCATATATTTAAATAATTGTCACATACATTTTTTTTATGCTGATACAATCCACTTGTTATGATTATGAGAAGATAAAACTTCTGGAAAGCACTCAGCCAATTAATATTGTAATTTGTACTTGACTTCATCATCACCTGCATTTTAGTGCATTTAGATATATTATTTATAACTTACCATATTTCAAAACTCATAATTTTATAAAACAAAAATAAAAAAATCTTTATATTTGTGAAGATTGATACTCATATAAAAATGCTGCCATTTATATGCTGATTGTTGTGTACAGATTTATCAAAAACAATCAATCACAAGAATATAAAAAAATAGAGAAAATAATTTCCCCCAAAATACTGAGTGATTCGTCATAATATAAAGGCTATTATAATATTTTTTTTATTAATTTCTATCATTTTCTTCACTTTAATATTAGGCTTACTTTAAAACTTCTATATTAAAATTTATCTCTGAATTTGTAACCTGATATTTTATTTTTTCTCTCATATATATAAGATGAAATAGAAATTTATGAATTTAAATATTGATAAGAATTTTCATATATTCTATCATATATTGCTTGCTGTTGATAAATGATTATTAATTAGCTGTTATAGGCTTTAAATTAATAAGTGAATTATTTTGATGTAAATCTGTTAAATCTATAAACAGTTTAAAATGTAGAGTATACTCACGTACATATGCACACTCACACACATATATATGTAAATACAAAATGTTTATAAAAATTTAAAATTTAAATATATTTGACTTATGTATTTTTATATAAAATGTGGCATCAGATGTTATTAAAAAAGCCAAAGTAAAAACCATTCATAAACTCAAGCATTAAATTTCTCATTTTCATGAAAATATCATGGCTATTATGCCACTTCTGAGGTGAAGAGCAGAAAAAACTTAAAATATTTAGATTCCACCAAAAATAACTTGTACAAATGCATCAAGAAAGATAATTATGTTCCCACATTTATTAATCATTAAATTATTTAGTTATTCTTGCTGAGGTTGTGCATTCTTATTACATTGTATACATTAGCATTATTTTCCAGTGAAACAAATTATTAAAAAAAACAGAATGATTTTTAGTATCAAAATGCTTGCTAAAAAGGAAAAACCATGTGAATCAAATGTTAATTTCAGGTAATGTAAAAAATAAATGAACCATTATTTTTTTTTTTAATTTAACAGCAGTTGAAGAGGGTTAAGGAATTAACCAAAAGTACTTCTGCAGCTTGAGAAACTGTATATAATATATAATTATCATTATATTTATTGACATAAATACCTGTACATTAGAGATTACACTATTTAAATTTTGCTGATTTGTTGCAGATTGTTTTGGGCTAATACTTTAGTTTCAGAAAATAGTTTATTCAATAAAAATAGTAAAGTAGGATTAAAAAAGAATGCTAAAAAAGCCTGAGAAAAATCAGGAATATTAAGTGGCTTTTTAAAAATGGAGAAAATAAAGATTTATGCTAATATATTACATTCAAAGATCAGCCTTTTAAGCTAATTGTGCATGCGTCTTTTGAGAGTGTTAAATAATAAATGAATACTTCCCTCCACAATACCAGATATAGTATTTATTCAGGAATAAAAGGAATCCTCTTATTCCTACAACTGAAATTCTTTTATATGAGCAAATCTGAAGTACTGTTGAGGAAAGCATGAGCGTAGAATTCTCACTTTAAATTACTATTTACAATGTTTGAATGAATGATGTTGGCGAAATTGTCTAGAATTAACTAAACATCACTCTAGACAATTTCACCGACATCATTCATTCAAACATCGTAAATAGTAATTTAAAGTGAGAATTCTATGCTCACGCTTTTCTCAACAGTACTTCAGATTTGCTCATATAAAATAATTTGAGTCATAGGAATAAGAAGATTCCTTTTATTCCTGCATAAATATTATATCTTGTGTTGTGGAGGGAAGTATTCATTTATTATTTAACACTCTCAAAAGACGCATGCACAATTAGCTTGAAAGGCTGATCTTTGAATGTAATACAATTGTACACGCATAGCATCATGTAAAAATAAATGCTTATTTGCTAATATATTAGAAAAAGTTAGCAACTATTATTGACACAGATGAAACATATTTGATAAAGTTAAACTTGAATGAAAATGATTTTAGAGATATGATTCAAAATTAAAACAAAAACATACTTATGAGCGTGAAAATTTTTGGTAAATGGATTTTACCAATGCTTTCTTATAAGTCTAAGCCTTGAATACTTTATAAAAGAATAGAATAAAGAATTTAATTTTCACAGGTGAAATGGGAAAGAAGCACATCGATATTAATAAGAGTGATTGAAAGCAAAATATATAGTAAAAAATAACTCTGAGATCAGTGAAATGATTTAGAAACTTGAGTTGTTTTAAACTTATTTCTAGAATAGATGACAGTATATGTGCAAAACAAATCTTAAATTGAATTATAAAAGATTATAAAAGACTTAGAAAGAGACTATATATAAAATGCACTAATGAGATTAAAAAAATACTGGTATAATGTGAAGAAACCTTCATTTTGCAGTAAAGTGATAACAATTAAAAATGGTGGTGATAATATTATTTGTTGGAAAATCTATTTAAATTTTCTGGTTCTCTGTCTTCCATTGGACCTTAACTCCAATATGTTAAGAAGTTTGCATAAAAAAGAAGAAATTATCTCGATAAGTTTAATATATGTATTTATATTTTGGACTGTTTCCATCATATACTATTGAGTATTGAATGTCTTTAAAAAAATTTAACTTTATTTAAATTTTCAAAGTACATTCAACTATTAGTAATAGCACACATAACAGTTGAATGTACTTTGAAAATTTAAATAAAGTTAAATTTTTCTAAAGAATTTCAATATTCAATACTAGATGATGGAAATAGTCCAATATATAAATACAACTAAAATACCATCATCACAAATCTACTTGTTAACTTTAAATGTTTACTTATATATTTAATTATACATTGCTGTTTGTATATGTTTAATTTTATTGAATAGTTTTGTCCTTTGGAAAATATATAAGTAACTAAAATAAGGTTTAAAATTATAGTCACAGCCTCAAGATAGAAAATAACCGATGTAATGAGAATATAGCATATATAATAATGTGGATAAAAATATTCTATATTACATATAAAACAGAATAGGTCACTGAATACTTTATATTAAATATTGATCTGTTGTCAATTTTTGGATGCTTTTTTCCTATTAGTCTAGTAGTAAATAACACTTGCAGGAATGTCTTATGGAATTGAGTATTAATTGAATGACAAATCATAATGCATTTAAATATTTAAAGGTACATCATTTATTTATCATTTATTTAAACTATATGTGCTTCTATATATCAATAATAGTTTTAAATTACATTTTGTTTGTCTATAGGTGAAACATTAGTAAAGTGCACGAACCTTATAAATGTATAATATAAATTAGATGCTGAAAAAGTGAATCAATTGTGTAAAAGTGCCTGAAATTAAATACTAGAAGGTAAATGTAATCTAGAAGAAAATTCTGATGCATCTGAAAAGATTTAAAAGTTTTTTAAAAATCATTGAAACAAAATAAGTTCCAGTCTCTAATTAATTGCAAGTCGACTTCGTTGTCATTGACTTATGGGTATTAATCTATCCATAAGTTGATTATTCCTAATGATACTGGAATAAAAATAAATTATAAACATCAGACTTTGTTTGAATATGTAGATTTTATTGAAGCCACAAAGATACTTTTGAAGGTATGTTATTAGACTTATAAAAAAAAATTGACATGCAAACCTGCTTATTGATTTACAAGTCTGTAGATGTATGATTGAATAATTTAGCTTCATTAGCTATAAAAATGTAGTAAGGAAACTTTGTACTTCATTTTTTTAGAAATGCAAAGCTCTAGATATTAAAGAGACAAGTGCTGTGATAAGCTTATATTGACTAAAATTAAGATACAGATGTTTCACAAATTTTTATTACTTTTTTAGATTGTTAAGCAAATTTGAGAAAGTTCTCTAGACTATACAGTCATCAAGATAAATCTTTTAGAGTTGTGTATGTTCTTGTATTTAGTATTAATTAAGGATTTTGAGATTAAATGTGGGATAATGTGTGTTATGGTATTTAGTATTAATTAAGATTCTAAGATTGAGTGTGGGATAAATCTTATAATTCAAAAATTGTTGGATAAGATATATATCTTTCAGTCTAGCAGTAGAAACACTGTGAAATTATCTTTTGATTACCAATCCCATAAAATTAATGTGTACTATATTTTATATATGATTTTCATAGAATCAGACTATTTTCTAAAATTTTGCTTTTATGAATGAGGAGTAGAATTCAAAGTTATAAACAAAGCAGTTAGAAATATGACATTCAGATTTAATTCCTTTTCTCTGTAAAAGTTTTAATATTATATTTTAAAAATCCTAAGTTTTTAATCCTGGCTAGCTTGCTTTTATAGTTGTATAAATCTGATACCAAGTCAGTAACTCTACATATTAGTATCCAGAAACTGGTCTTGGACAGGGAATTAAATTGCATTACTGTCTGATAAATTAAAGTTGAAATAGATGGCGCTAGAGTAGAAGGAAGATAAACGTTATTTTTTATTATTTGATGATTTAAATAATTACAAATTCTTTTTATCCTATGACTTTTGATATTTTGCAGCTGATGGATTTATAAAAGATGCTAAAATTAAAGAGTCCTAGATTGATTAACTTTGAATTCAGCTAACCAAATTTTCACTTTGATTTATTAAATGGAAATGTTGAGATCAACCTACTATTTAGATATTTAAACATCATATGATCTCTTGAGCTAATTATTTGCAATCAAATCTCTTCATCTCCTTAAAAGCATTTTTGTAAATGTTTGTAACAAAAATTTAAAATCTAAAAATAAAACAGAATAGGCAGTTTATCTTTTAATAATTACACATAGCTAAGTATTTGCAATGTTTTAGCATGAAGCTAGAATCTGGAAACAAACAAAAATGAAAGCAAGGGATAATGTTTTTGAAAAAAAAAAAATGTAGAAAAAACAGATTTAGAATTGTGTTACTTTATATATATCACAATAGCCAAAGTTTAAATAAACTAATAAAATATCAGCAAACTATTGTTAAGTCACTCTCAATTGACAAAAAATAGATACCACTTATAAATCCGGATGTAAAATTTTAAAATAGTCACTGAATGATTGAAACAGATCTGCCCAGAAGTTTTAAATAAACTTCATTAACAAGGAAAGATAAACTTTTGATGGTAGATTAATAAATAATGATTTCTATCTTTTAAAGCTATTACTCAATGCTTTCGATTATGTGAAAACAGCTAAAGTTTAGTCTTAACAATCTATTGTCTAGGCAATTTCAATAGATAATAGATTTCACTTATTAATCGTGGTTAAAATCTCTAAACACCCAAATGAGTAAAAAACACGTAATTGAACCAGATTAAGATTATACATAGAAATTTTAATAAACGCCATTCGGCTGATAAAGTTAAACAGTATGATTATTTATTTCTTCACATTTACACTGTTTATTTTTTTTCTAATAAATAGAGTTTATAAAAATTTAAGCTCATTATGTGTCTACTATGTTGCAGTCACTCACCATCTACTTAAAGATCTTAAATTAGGATAAGTGAAATTAATTATTTTCATTCACACATATTATTAATAATGCATTATTATATATATAACCAGTCAACACTTAGACAATCCCAATATCAATAACAATTAACAATCTCAAACTGTTGTCAAGGCAACCGCCTTTTAACAACCTCCTTTTAACTGTTTGAGATTGTTGATTGTTATTGATATTGGGATTATCTAAGTGTTGACTGGTCCTTTTAACAGTTTAAGATTGTTAATTGTTATTGATATTAGGATTGTCTAAGTGTTGACTGGCTTTTCATGATTATTTATAAACCATTTAGCCTTGAGCTTTATTATACTTAATATGTATATATAATAAAATGTCAGATGTCACATGATATATATATATAGCTTGCATTTACAAATATGTAAAATTAAGAGTGTGCTAATAAGCTCTAAACAAGCTTTTTAAATTTTTTTTTATGATAAAAGCTACTACAACAAAAAGTAATCAAATCATCTTTATTTAGGATTGTCCCCATCCCCAGACTGGTTTTGAGCTATGGCTGTCTTCAGTGAGAACAAACCTAGATAAAGATGATTTAAATGCCTTCTGTTGTAGTAGCATTTATCACAAAAATTTTTTTATTTAAAAAAAGCTTGTTTAGAGCTTATTAGCATGCTCTTAATTTTATATATATGTAAATGAAATGGAAGTAACTACCTTCCACTGAATTATGCAATGTCAAAACTATGAAAAGATAAAATGATACACTATTTTTTAGCTCTGTTGTTATATAAGCTTAATTTTTTGATGTAATTTTAAACTATAAGGTGAATTTTGTCTATTATTTTGATTTATGTACATATTAAATGATCTGAAATCACCATTGATATATATATATATATATTGGAGGTATATAATATATTTTCAATTTGGATTATTTCTGCAATAAATATTCTAAATACAGTATTATTTAAACATAAAGCTTTAACTTTAATATATGTATATATAAATATTAGAATACCAATACAATATTTGGAATATACATTGTGAAAAAAAATAGGGCTATGAGAATTAATACAAGACTCATAATATAAAATTTCAAGGGTACTCTTTTTTCATCAGTCTTACTAAGCTCTGAAACATCATAAATCAGAATTAACTCAAACATTATTTTATATTCTTTATCAACAAATGACTGGAGAAAAAATCTGCAACAACTTTTAGCTTGGATGGTTATCAACTTGAGAATATAAACCAGAATTGAATGATGTTGTTTTGCTAGTAAAAAGATGGACTATTACACAGAAATCATCACACAAAATAACTACTGCAACTAAGTTACCTATATATAGAGCTAATTTATTTTATGGATGTCAAATATTGACATGCAATATAAAGGCATTATGGCAAGATCATAAAAAATAATCAATATGTTCTTCAGCTTGCTATATATGATATTATTGAATCCATTATTGCAAAATTACATCTCCATTGGATTGGATATATAAAAGGTATAAATAATGGAAGAATTTATAAAAGCCTATTTTAGGATGAATATAAGCTGGTTTTTATTGGGGAGATAACCCCCATTTATAACATAATAATTATTTTAAAGACTTTCTAAAGAAGTGCATTGTCAATTGATTTCATTGGATATTATAGTATTGAACAGAGTACATAAAAGAGCTACAATTAGAAATGATGTTGAAATATTTCAGAAAAAAAAGTTTTGGTGCTGAAGAAATTAAAAGATAGCATCATAAAATATCAAGTAAATAAAAAAATGGACCAGCATGTTCTATATATGGAAGTATTTGTGGTTAACAGACTGATTTGTATAGCCATTGCAAAGCTCATTTTTAGAATAGATTTTTTTTCTTCTTTCTTTTTTTTTCTTTTCAATTTGGACTGGCCATACTCATTTATGTTTAACTGGTTATTGTGTTTTATATATATATATATATATATATATATATATATATATATATATATATATATATATATATATATATGTGTGTGTGTGTGTGTGTGTGTGTATACACATTATATATATCCTAATAAGTATAAAATTATGCATTAAAACAAAATTGATAAGTTTATAAAATTTTCTATTCCAGTACTAATTATATAAAGAATATTAAGCTATAATCAAATTATAATTGTCTTTCACTAATTTTATACTAATTTGGACAAAATAAAAAAAATTTATGAATATACAATGGCTATTTACAAAAATAACTTTTTTTATTTCATGTAGGATGGAATATTAAGTTAATCCTCATAAAAAGAAAACCCTATAGTCTATGAGAGATGTTAGTGCAAGATATGGATCTATCCTTTATTATTCAAGAATAGTTCACAAAAACTTAATATTCAAAATAGATTAATTTTAAAGTTTTGCAGATGTAAGAGATAATATTCAAAATAGATTAATTTTAAAGTTTTGCAGATGTAAGAGATCATATTCATATTTTTCAAAACATATATAATTACATGGTGCATATAAATTAAAAATTATCATCTCAAAATCTTCAAATAGTATGAAATTGTGATATAACTTGCTATAATGCAATATGATTAATAATTCCACTGTAAGTTTTGCAAGTAGAGTTTTTCTAACAATAGGTTTTTTAGATTGTGGTATACAAAAATACTTTTAGTAGGTTGGCGAAATATAATCAATAATTCATCTATTTCTATTTACCTAATATCTAGTTTTTGATGCATGATATCACTCCTGTACCATATCACTCACATAATAATTTCATTGTGTGTGTGTGTGTGATATTACTGCTTCTTTTCATCTCATTCATGTAAAGAAATTGCTAGAATCGTGATAATAATACACTGGAATTATCAAATATGTTGTTCACCTCTGGAGATGTATAAACAAATGGAGGAAGAATTGTTTGGAGTTCTTTATAATAATAATCAGTTCTTCAGTAAATGATGTGATCAATCTCAAAATAGTTGATCATGAAACTTTAAACATATCAGTAGTTTTTCAACTAAGTCATCTCGTGCAATTTAACACTTTTAAATTCATATAGGTCCAAGATTTATTTATCATATGACATTACCTTCTGGGCTTCTATTTGTAGAAATATATTACATTAGTACTGTACTTATTTGCATTTCTATGTTGCATAATATTAAAAATATAATACTAATATAGTGGTCTAAGACCTCACCATACCTTTAATCTAATTACTGTATTTATAAAAAATATATCTTAATGGTATAAGGAATTTCATTAATTTATTATATAAACTTTAAATTTGAAATTCTAGAATAAATGTTAGGAAGATGATGGTAAGTGATGGAAAATTTTCTACTGATGATGACTAAGTATTTTATTAACTAGTTACCCCAATCTATTGTTGGCCAGAGAATTCAACTTATATTTATATGCATATGTTTGTTTGTGTGCCTGAAAAATGTCTTTGAGGTTAAAATCAACACTGTGTCAATGTTTCAACTGGATTGCATCTGACATCATTCAAATAATGGAAGTCACCCAGGTGAATTGTTTCAACATCTCTGTAACAGAAACTTGAATGATTTCTCCTATTTAATTAATGCCATCTGTAATCTTAGAAGAAATGTCGATGTCATATTAATATTCAAAAATTACGTTATGGATTAACTTGATATATATCTTACTTTCCTAATATATATATATACTATGTATACACACATCTACTCTTCATTAAAGTTTTGTAGGTTAGCAAAAAGTATACTTTCTATAATTTTTAATACAATATATAATATACATTGTTAATTTGAATAAAAATATTTTGAATTTTACAATTAAATAGCTAATTTTTTATTTTTGATTAATTTGAATACTATGTTGAAATTTTATCAAAAGGCAGAATGCCATTCATACAATCGCCAAGAGTTATACTAGTAATAATTGGAATAACTTTGACTCATCCATTAAACAGAGATAACTCAAGTGACCTTTAAAATATACAAATTAAATATAAAATTTGTAAGTTAACATTAAAAAAAAATTAATAAAATAATATTGGTTCTTATATCTCTAATAAAAACATGCATTAATTTCATTTATTAAATGAACACTGATTTAACCAAACATTAAAGTTAATTTTAATGCTTTTTTTTTTTTTTTAAAAAAGAATTTATTTTCAAAATGACGAGTTTTCTATCTTAATATTTTTTCAAAAGAATAAAAATTTAATGAAAAACGGAGTCTTGATATCAAAGAAATAGCAATAAACTAACTTAAATATGTTTTAATTTACATCACTTAAAAGTAGCTAGATGGTCATTTCCCTGGAAATTATATAAATAGCATTCTTTCAGAATGGCTTATCAGCTCTGTTTAAGTTGCTCAGTGACACATTTATTATTGCAATGATGGAGTACACTCATCTTATTATTAGTGATTCTACTCTTTTCTCATTAATCTCTTCCTGAATTAAAATTATATGCCTTTAAATAAGTTAAATCTCTCAATAGAAACAAATAAGACTATTTTAATATTATAGGTGCTTCAAGAGATATTTCAAACTTAAATGTAATCAAGTATCTTGCTTATTTTTTACTACTGACCATAATATAACCAAAACGCATTAGGAAAAGCCTGTTTTAACTATAGTATATATAAACTTTATAATAAAGTCAATTAATTGCTTTGTATATCCATTTTTTTTATTTACATAATTTAACATTTAATAACTGGAACACAGGCTTATTACATATCTGAGCACTTATAGCATATATGTGTAAAGATGATAATTTGAACCAACTGATGATTGTTGGTTTAGCATGAAATACGTGTATTGGTGATTATTTATCTTTTCAATATATATGTGTTCAAGGGTATCAGTGTTATGAGATAGAGTGGAGAATAGTGGGTTGTGTGAAAGTCTGCGCTCATATAACCTATATATAATTTAACATTTGTAATTAATATAGAACATGCAAAAAAATTTCTGGGATTCTAAGATCTTCATCAAATAATATAGTTTGCATCTTCAATGCTGTATTTTAATTCAGAATTCCTTTTTAAAATGAGCTTGCAGATTAGAAAATTTTCTATCAATGTAATGTTTTGTCTACATTGAATGACTTTCAATATAACGATTATTTCTCATTTGCGGGAATTTGCACACTTTCTTTGAAATAGAAATTTATTTAAACTACTAAGTAGTTTTTCAGATTAACTGATATAATTTAATCATAACTTTTAATAGTTCATCTATAGATACACTATCGCTTTTCTTTTGATAATGGTCTAAAAGTAATCGGATCTCATCTGCAAATATTGAGTGTTTTATATATATAGTGCTTCATTACAAATAACGTAGACCTTCTTTACATATCTTTCATTCTTGATTGATATGTATTATTTCATTTAAATTCTGTCCCTTGGCATTATTTTAAAAAATTTATTCATAGATAAAACTGCCTTGATTTCATGAATCCCCACATGAAAGTGAAAGATAACTACTATTTTTTGTTCCTAAATTTATTTCATTTTCAATATCTTTGCAAATATTATTATAATGTTCTTTGGAATTTCTGGATTAGCCTTTTAGATTTTATATATTTTTAAAAATTATTTTATCTTAATTTTACTTTAGGATTCTCATTTATTTATTATCAACAGACTACTGTATCTTACATCACTCATTTTGATATTTCTGTTTGTTAACTGCAGTAACTTCTTCTATATTTTGAAGTGACAGCAGCACAGGAGTCTGATGATGATCAAGGGTGGATGTTCAGCTCCATTGACCTCAGTGTGCAAGATGATATGGACATATTATTTATTCCCATGGAGTCCATGTAAATCCGGCTTGATTTCAAGACTACATGAATTAAATGTTGTATTGGTGGGTGTGAGTTTGCACTCCTTTTCCTCAAGTGTGGTGATAGTGGTCATAAAGGGCTTGGTTCATTTGAAAGGATGGTCAACAATCATTGTCTAGCCTGGGAAAATCTGCCGGGAGGGTGAGAGTCACTACCTTCACATGGACTTTACCACGAAGGGCTACTGCACCCCTTGATGGATTATTTGATAGGTCAGTGTTCATTTGCACTCACTATCATTAGGTTTCATTTGTTAGCTTTAAATTTAGTGCATCTGTAAAGCAGTTGGTCTATTTTGAGCCACCATCATTTTTTTTGTAACATGGATGGAGTTCTGTTTTGTGTGCATGGGTCTGCACCCCCCCTTTTCTTCAGGGGTGGCTGGTTGTAGACATTAGGTATCTGGTTTATGGTGTGGGCTGTTAACAATTTTGCCACTTCCCAAAACACCTGCTGGGGGGCTAAAGAGTCAAAGTTGGTTCTATTCCTGCTCTGGTTGGCTGCTGGGTGCCTTATAGGCTGGTTTTGGGCAGTGTCGATCTGGTTCTTTACTTATTACTTCTTAGTTTTTACCCAAGTTGGCTTTCCAATTCTGGGCAGGTAGACTGATTGTGGTCCCTGCTCATTTGGACTGCTAATTGGGAGGCAGAGGTATTCAGAATTGTCTTGACATGGCTTGGCTGTGGTTCGAGAGTCTATTGCTTGGTGAACTTGGGCCTTGGACCTCACTGCCTGTTGTGGTGGTTGGCACAATGCTGGACTTCACCCATTCAGCTGAAGCATTTGAGTCTTCACTTCAGGGCCCCAGGGGTGAGACCATTGGGTGATGGTTAACTTCTTGATGGCCAGGCCATGTGGATCCACATACAGATAGACCTTAATCACATTACAGCAATTTTTATGGATGTAATTATTTTTGAACATATGTACCTTTTACCTTGTTACATTGAATTACTGTGTAATCCTCAATGGGTAAGTATACCCAAAATTTTTGTAGTCTTTTATTAATAAAGGTTACTTTGAGAAAAAAAAAAACAATAAAAGATATGTTGATTAATAAAGAAACAGACCCAATGGTATGATGAAATTTAAATATAGAACTCAATAGCATATACTCACTGAGTCAACACATTAAAAATAATATTAAAGTACAGTATATTTTTCATTTAAATTATAAATAGTCAAAGTAAAAATTATAAATACATATCAAAGATCTTGTGGAATAATGGTTGGTGTATCTGTCTATCATGTCTTAGGTAGTTCAAATCTTGGTAAATTTGTAATTTTTTATAAGATTTGTAAGCAAGCCTAGGATGTTTTTCAGATAGCAGATTATAGATAACCTATCTAGCAGTCTATTAGTCAATAATTGGGTCTATTGATAATCAAAAGTGTTGCAAGATATGTCTTTCAGATTTAAAGAAACTCAAAGTAATTCAGAGAAATAAATAAAAAAAAATGTTCTACAAACAGCTTGTATAACATGACTAAATTAATATTTAAATATCTATTTGCTGTTGTTAATATGTAATTCTAACAAACCTGTATTGTTGTAATTAATATGAAAAGATAAATCAAACTATAAGAATGTCTTAAATTTGTATCAGATCGCTGATAGAATCATAGTGCTGAAGAAAAATGCACAGTTAGAAATATGCTTTTGTATTGATGTGGTTGAATATGTGAATTAGGATTGGTATCTAAATCAAATAATTAGATGCTTCATTTTTTAAAGATGGGCTACAGGAATCTTTTTATTGATGGAATATGGATCGCTTGCAATAGCTCAATCCTCTTTACATTTTTTCTCATCATCCCTCTCAGCACATATTGTTCTTACATTGGAGGGCAAAAAGATGAGACTCATAACTAAAAAGAAAGAATAAATCCTGGAATATATTTTAAACATGAAAACTATGATATAATAAAAATGAAAAAAATATGTTTTATATGTAATATTCTAGAAGTTATTAAAATAAGATGGATTAGAGTTTGCATTAGGAGAATTTACTCTCTGTTACTCAGATTATAAGATTTTCATAGTCCTGATGATAATACAAAACTGTCATCAGATAATATTTTGTCAATGTTCTATTGAAATCATTTTGATTTTATGGATGTTCATTTGATACTATTATAACAGACCTTTATGTCTAAACAACTTAAGAAAATTAAAAAAAAAGGTTTATAACTGTAATTGTCAAAGTATGTATGTATCTTAAGTTTTTATTCTATTACAGATGGATGTAACTAACTAGATAATAAGGCACTAAAAGCAAAATGATAGTATTTGATCATCAGTGATTTACTTTTCTATGACTTATCATCTCTTTTCAGTTTAGCTATTCTTGTCATATTTCTTCTGAGTTATATTATCTGCATCCTGTTGCTTTAATATGTATTTCCAATATATCACACCACCATTTTCTTTCCAAATCTTGCTTCTTTTCAATATGTTTCAATATATAACTTTATTTATTCCATAAATTTCAACTATATTTTATGGTCATTACCAAATGCTGTTTTATTTGCAAAATAGCCATATTGTTTTTTTTTTACACTGACCACTTTTGTTTGAAACATTAAAATAAATAAAAGTTATATAATAATATACATTAAGAATAAGCAAGATTTGGAAAAAATGAAATGTATGTTGTAATATTTATTGGAATTAATAGACTCTATATAGAAAAAATTAAAATGATAATAGACTTTGAAATATTGAAATAAGATAATCTACTTTATATAGGTCATGCAATAGTCATTTTTCTACAATAGTTTTCTAACCAGTTTAAAATATATGTATTCTTTCTTGTCTATTTCAATCTTTATAATTCTTAGTACAAGAAAGTATACATTTTATTGGTCAAGGTCTATATATGTCTTTGAAACATCATGTCTTGCTAGAAAAAATATGTACCAAGAATAATTGGGTAGCCCTAAACATATCCTAAAACAGGTATTTCTATTTCATGCCCTGTGTAGTTTAGAGCAATGGTATAGTGATGGAATCAAAAACTAAAAGTTTGTTTTGAATCTCAACTTATTATTTTTGGTACTAGATTGTCACATGAACTGAAACACTACAAACTCATTGTTTGTAAGTTGTGATTTCTATAATATGATTCTGTTCTTTTTTTCTATCTAACTAATTTATTCTTTTAAAAATAGATCATTTGTTAATGCTCTATGAGTCAAGAAAATTTCATCTCATTTACAGTATTATTTTTTGATTGGAAGACTTCAATGACATAATTTTTATCCATAAAATTTTCATTATAATATCTGGTGCTAATTTATGAGTGCTTTCTCCCATAACGATTTGAAATATATTTTTCTGTTGAGAGAACTGAATCACATCTTTTGAGTAAAACTTTTATCTAATGTAAATATGAGTACGATAGAACATGATTTAAAAAAAGTAAATTAAATAAATAGAAGCAAATTAAAATAGTAAAAGACAATAACATCCTTCTTATAAAAATTGTTAGAAGTAGGAAAATTTAAAGTATAAAAAGAGAGAAATAAATAAAAAAAGGTTATATATATATTTATGTAAAGTCATATGTCACATGACCTAATTTAACAAGGTGATATTCTGCAAAGCTTGTTAAGAGCTTATTTGCAAGCTCTATATGTAATATGAATATATATATATATTAATTTAAAGAATTTTATGAACTTATTAGATATAAACATCGAAATATGGTGGAAATTTTTTAAAGTAATTATTTAAATTAAATTTCACTTACAATATAATCAGACAATAGCTATTTAAAAATGATAGTGCAAATTGAAGTCATGTGATCTACTAGTAGCAGTAGCATTTGCATATATTAATTCAAAACAGAATCATTTTTAACTAAATATTCTGCCTGTTATAAGAGTATTAGCCATTGGTCACTATGATCTATAAAAATTACACATTTATTATATGCAAGTATCACATACTGCTGAGAAATTAATTAGATAGCATTCAATAAAATAGCCATTTTTTATACTATCTATATAATTTTATTAATAAAAATGAACTAACATTTCATGCTCCATAAAAAGAATTTTTAAAAATGTACATTTGTTTCCATATGTCATAGCATCAGCTGAGAGGTGAACCTGCAACAACCGTCTGCAACCAACTGCTTGATTGCAAGGCAGCTGTGCTGACCTCTCGGCTAACAATGCTTGACTAAAAATGATACTATTATTGTTAATCATTGGTTACACAATTTTGCTACAACTCTTGAATATGTTTGAGATATATTGGCTTATTTTAACAAAGATCTACCATCAAAAAAAATTAAAAAGTCAAATATTATAAAAGAAAAAACATTTACGCTATAACTAAAATTCAGTACAAGTTTAAACTGTTAAACAAATACTACATGCTACTATCAAATACCACATACAAAAATATATTGAAAACAAAACTATGCAGAATATTATTCACAAGAATATCACCTAAGAAAGTAGACAAGGGTCATAACCCCACAAAACATGTGGGAGTGTATAGCAGTTGAGGACTTATACTTTATATATATGAACATTTAAAATATAACAACTCTAATTTTTCACAAGTAACATAGATTAGACAAATATTATTGTTATTATTAGATTACAAAGTTTCAGTTTGCATTTTCAGTTCTAATTGGTTGTTGCTGAGTTACATTGTGGCTGAAATTTTAATATTTACTTATTTATATATTACATCAGAACAACTCACATATTTAAATAAAACAATAGAATATCAACAGTCTATTGCCAAGGCAACACTACATTTAAGGAATAATTGGAAATTATTTTACTTCCTAATTGCAATATTGCTTTGATAACAATAGAAATGCTATTCTGTCATTGATTTATTTAAATATAAGAGATATGATGTTGCAATATACAACTAACTATTGGCACTTACAGTTTATTATACATTTATATATATACTTAACAAAATACTTAACCTATAGTGAAATGTAAAATTATATTCTGCACAAATATATGACCAATTAAAAAGACTACAATGCTAAATTAAAAATTGCTAAACCAGGCTTTGGATGCAACACTAACATTGATAAAGATATATTAAGAGTTCAACTAATTTAAACTTTAACGTTGCAGTTATAATTAATTGTCGGTAAACTTTTGTGAAAAATAATTTTAAACATAACAGTATAATAAATTATAACTACTTACTGATATCACAATCTAGTTCAGCCTCAAGCCATTTGATTATAATTGCTTAGCAACAATTATTATAGCACTAACATTTCAGTTGGTGGTTAGCTTACATTGTCTGAAATAATATCAATTTCTAGAGATGCTAATAAATACACTTCAAATCATCTGCTACATCATTAGCATCAACTACTGAATCCTCTTAAAACTCAGACAATGGCAGGTGGAATGTAACAGTAATTACAATGAACCACCCAAAAGCCGTATTTACATTTTTCATTCTTAAGTCTTTCTTTTAGTATAGAAATATTTTTGTATTTAAAGCTGTTATTAGTCAAATCTCTGTTGACTTCTAATTATCAATAAAAGACAATAAGTCTATCTATAAAGTTTTCAACATAATATATGTTTATGATTGATTTTACTTATAGACTTTAAATAAAATTTTATTTCTTAGCTAAAACTGTGATCAATTATCATCAATATCATCTTCAATAATAGAGAAAAATAGATGAAATAAACAGAACATAGCTATAAATATAAGAAAAGATTCAGGCTCTTCTTATAAAGAGAAATGGAAATAGGAGCGTAAAACTCAATATAGATTTCAGTAAAAAAAAGATACACTCATTATCAGTAGCTGAAAATGTATATTTATACAATATGTGTACATTTGATTACATAAATTAAATATTTGACAACTCTGAATAAAACTTAAATATAGTAAACTAATATTAGGAAGTTTCAACAATGCAACTTTTAATTTAAAAACACAAAGTCTGAATCACACAACTTAAATTTAATTTATTTAAATTAGTGCTTGTGTTTAGAATAGCCATGGAATTAAATATACTTAATAACTTGCAATCTATTAGGTAAAGGACTTCCTTTTATCTAAATTGCATAATTCAGATTTTGTTTCTAAATATAGGCAGCACTGCTGAAACGTTTTAGCATTGATTGTATATGAATAAAGATAAATTTAAATAGCTGCAATTAAGAGTATTTTGTTTTTAAAAGAATTTTATTGTTACTAATACTTATGATTTTTGCCATGCAAGGCTGACATTTGATATATGATGACTCAACAAGGGAGAAGGCGCTTATGTTCTTTTCAGCAGGGATGGAGGTCTTGACGGGTAGCGATCTCATTGTTCTGGGGTGAACATGTATATAAAGGCTCCATGTATTATTGAAAAATAATTTTCTTGATAGGAGTAAGTCTTTTTCTTGTAGGGCCTTCATCTGAGAATTTAAATATTACAGATGGTTCAGGTCTAGGAAGCGTAAATTTAGTTCTGCACCTGGCCATCCATAGAGCATATGAAATAAAGACGGCTAGACGGATGACCAGGAAGTCACCAGAGTACAGACAGCTCTTGAGATCAAGAATTTTTGAAGAGAGATATTGCACTCGTCATTGATGGACTGCCTAATGTCCTGATAGTGAGGGTATAAATAAGAGTAGACGCTTTTAGTTTAAACTCTGCAATTTTTAAAATTACTGTTAATATAATAATAATAATAATAATAATAATAATAATAATAATAATAATAATAATAATAATAATAATAATAATAATAATAATAATAATAATAATAATAATAATAATAATAATGTTTTATGAATAAAAATTATTAAATATTAGATGTATAACATTTTATTTTGCTCTTAAAAATATTTTTTTTACATGAATTCTATAAATTAGTATTCACACATGCAAGTGCATGATAAAGAAGATATTAAAAATTACAGACTTATCAATCTTTTATTAGTCTTATACAAAATTTTTACCAAGATAATTACAACGTGTCTACAAAGAAATTTGGATTTTAACCAACCAAAAGAACAAGTTGGGTTTAAAAGTAGTTTTAGTACAGTGGACCATATCCAAGTATTGAGAGAACTTATAGAAAGGACCAATGGATATGAGTTGCCATTATGTTTTGAATGTTTAGATTATAAAAAAAAAACATGTGATTTTATAAGCATTTCTTCAATGATTAAACTGTTGAATCATCAAGGTATAAATACAGGATATTTTTATATTCTAAAGAATATTTATAACAATGTAACAAACAATTAGATTACATAATAATACTAGGAATGTTAACATTGAAAAAGATCTAAGACAGGGTAACTCCATATTTCCAAATTTTTTTACAGCAGTGCTGCATGAAGTATATTGAGATTTAAAATGGGAAGTTAAATAAATAAAAATAAGTAGATTCTATATGTCATTTAGATTTTGCAGTATGACATAATTGTTTTTGAAAATAATGCTTCAGAGCTTCAGGAAATGTTGGAAGAGTTATCAGATGAAATTGAGAAAGTAGTACTAAAAAATGAACATTAAAAAGACTAAAGTAATGTTCAAAGGATTTTTTTAAAAAGATAAGAATAAAGATTGATAATGATGAATTAGAAGAAGTTAACAATTATATATATCTTGATCAGATTATTACTACAAATGGAAACATAATGGATGAAATTAATCATAGAATTAATCTAGGTTGAAGTATTTTTGGTAGAAATAACTTAATATTATACATTTTATGAAGGCTATGAATATGAGGCATGGATCCTTGAAAATGTTTAGCTGATAAACTTTAATACTAATTTATATCTTCTCTAATTAACAATTATAGATTTTACATATAGTGAGAAGTAAAGCTATATTTATTAATATTAAAAGGAAATATGTCTCTGTGTTTGAAAAGGAAAGTTTCTAATAAATGTATTTTACCAGTTCTTATTTATGGATCTGAAACATGGACAATTAACTGAAGAGCAGTACAGAGACTTCATACCAGTGAAAAAAGTATGAAGAGATGCATGTTAGGAGTAACAAGAAAAAATGGAAAATGAAATACATGAGTAAAAGAACAAACAGCTGTTACTGACATCATTGAAAGATTAAGAGACTGAATTGGAGTTGGGCTCACCATATTGCTAGAAGAGATGATAATTCATGGACAGTTATTCCAAGAGAAACCAAGAAAGAGACTACTTATGAGATGAAATAAGGAAGGGTATAGGGTGATATGGAGAAAAGAGGTTAGAATTCAGAGAAGATGGATTGAAACTTGGAGACATCTTTATCCTGAAGTGGATTGGTAATAGTTATGATGATAATAATATATAAACAAAAGAAGTAAATCACTCTTTTCCAGGCTATGAATTAAAAGCACTCTAAATGTTGAACAAAGGTTCAAGAATAGAATGAATTCACCTATTCTTGGTAGCTTATAAGCATACCTTTGTCAACATTATTTGTAATTCAGAGTAAAATTAATTTATGGGCCAGATAGAATATGACACTTAAGACTTATTAATTTAGTATATTTATATACATATATCAATTAGGAATGCTAATATTTTGTCTGGCATCATCTGAATAACTATCATTTTTGCTAGAAATATTTACTAATAAAATATATTTATAGAAAAGTATATTTTCTTATAGAAATTAGGTAGGTTAAAGATTTTTCTGATGAAAGACATATTGCTATCAATATTCTTTTTATTATAATGACACCAACAGTTTTTACAGTTACCCATATTATCCAGGTGAGATCAAAGTGAAAGGTTGGTGCTTCAATATATATGCTTGCGTGAAATTTTTGAATAGAAAACTCTATGAGTTTGGCTGAAATCTATTTTAACTAATAATATTGTCTTCACTTAAATCCTCTTGAAATAGATATGTCTGTTATGTTTTTTCACCTGTATTTTGACATCAATCAGAAACTTTTTACTCAAACACAACAACAATTCAATGAAGAGCTTTATATAAATAAGCTCTGAAAAAAGTATGTTTTGATAATACTAAAAAAGTAATTATAATCACTTTTGCTATATTGTTATAAACCGTTTTCTTTTTGTAAAGTATGTATCCGTAATTAATGAACTTTATTATTTAACTTTTTTATTTATTTATATGAAGCTAGCTTAATGCCTCAAGATATATAACTATGCATATCTATCTAAAGAGATAAAATTTGAAATACAGGCGTTCTTATACCTGAAATTTAATTGTAAATATAGGGGATTTGAACTCAGACTTTCAAGCAATCTTCAACTATCCACACTATCTCATACTACTGATACACATGACCACACACATGTAGAAAAGATAAATGATAACCAATATATGTATTTCGTGCTGAACTAGAAAGCAGCAATAAAATGCTATATTTTTCATGTTTTTAAATCAGATACTCATATAAGAATATGTACGTGATGAACTATTAACAAAAGCAGATTGGGGTAATAAAACTATGCAATCAATTAATTATCGTCTTTAGTAATTTATGTCTTTTGACACTTTCTTAAATAATTTTTCTAGCATCTCATTATTTAAAGTTACACCAATATTTTATATTAAGATTCATATTGTAATGTATGAATGTCGCATATTAAGGGCTCTGTGTACTAGTATTAATAAATATGCGGCAGGATTGAAAAAAACGAATCTGAAATCATTTCATTTACGGTAATTTGAAAATTTATTTATTCTTGTGTATTAAATTTGTAAGGAAACTGGTATTAACAAATCAAGATTCTTTATTATAGAGTACATTTTCCTAATAGTTACTTCTGTATACAATACTGTAAGATTATTATTGTGATCGAAAAGCTCTTTTTTGAAAATATAACCTACTTCCCCGTTTTTGTTTTTATTATATGCTGGTTCTGATATATATGATAATCTGAGTTTAATATCATTATAGTATTAATAAAAAGTTTCTTCCGTGCCTTCTCTTTCATAACAATCAAAAACATTTATGTGGGAACCAGTGTCGTACTTATACTTATTATATAATTAAAAAAAAAAAAAAAACAAGTTTATACATTAACCTTTATAACCGTCATTAGTCATAGTTTATTTTTGGCTTTTTTCTCGTTTTCATTTTAATTTGATCTATTTGTACATTATTTGTGTGCACGATTGTAAAAAAAAAATATTTACATTTTTTCTTCTATTCACTGAACAAATGCAAAAAAAAAAAAAATAATAAAATAAAAATGTGTTGCTATGTTTACGAATCTAAATATTTGTTAACTCTCCTGTGAGTTTGGAGCTTTTAGTATTTAAAAATATATTGAATATAACGTAAGATTTTTTTGGTAGTATTAATCCGGCAGTGAAATTTTCGACTTCATTAAAATCATCTATGATTGATAAATATTTGATAGTATTTAATTAATTAAGTAAATTTAACTTTCAAAGATAAGTTGTTGAAGATCTCTAGGGTATTTTTATATCTACTATAAATTCTTTATTAACTTCTAGCTACCACTGACCTATTTATGCTTTAAAGATAGCTATCTCATGCCACGTAAATAAATTGACATTAACACAGAAAATGGAGTTGTTATTCACACTTTGTTAAAAATGATTCTTTAAATCTTTGAAAGTTAAATTTACTTAAATAATTAAGTAAATCGTACTATCAAATATTTAGCAATCATACGTAGTCATAAGTAATGAAGACTAAAATTTCACCCCCGGATTAATACTAAGTACCGATGTTTTTGTTTTTTTAATCTACAGCATGCAATTAAAATATAATTATTACAGATGAAAAATATTAAAAATATGAAGAAACAATGCACAGTTGATAATGATTATTAATTATTATGCAAAGTTAATTTTCTACTGGAAAGAAAACTGATAAATTAACTAGGCAATAAAGTTCTATAACCAAGTGATAACAATTATTTCCAATGGTTGTTTTTTTATTAATTGTCATTCTTTAATATATATTTTATTCTAAAATTTCAAATATTTCAAATGATAGTACAAACTTTAACAAGGCTTTTATATCACTAAGATGTGATGTGATGTACTGTGACTTCTCCTTAAATGGAGTCAGGAATCTCTGGCAACTATGCACAAAGAAACCTGTTAGCCACTTTACCTTCCCCTTCCATTCCCCACTCTAACCTTTTTCATAATCTGCTCTATCCCATTTCCACAACATAATCTTTGTCAATTCTATGGTTTTTATATCTAAATCCCTCTTATCTTTTTCCAAACCCAACATAAAAAAACTAATAATCCACTTTCTGTATAATCATATTGTTCATATTTATTCTTCCATAACTTCATTATTTGTACGCTTTTTGCTTTCAAGCATTTGCATTCAATCAACAGATGCCTAATATTTTCTATGCCTTCCTTACACAATTTGCAGACTAAATCACCCATATTTTTCCATATACATCTATATTCTCTTGTTACTAAAAATCCCATTCAAAGTACAGTACTGCCACTTTAATGTGCAAATATCATGTAACCCTTTTCACCAACTAATCATAGATTTTTTTTTTTTAAGCTACATTGTAATCTTTAAAAAGTTATGAAAGTTTTGTATCAGTAAAGTGCATAAAATTGTTTCATTTTAAAAATATAAACAATTTTGCATGTGTTGATTTACTGTTTAAAATAAAGCCTAAATATGCTTGAACATCATTCATACTTAATTATCTTGTAATGATTTGCTTGGAAGCAATTTTTATCATAATGGAAGGTAAAGTATATCAATTATATTTAATTGGCATTAGTTGTATTTAATAAGTCTTATATTTGTTTTTCTTTACTTTTTTCATTTGTAAATCAAAGTAGAAATCTTCAGCTTTTAAACCAGCTACTTTTACATTTAAACTTGGTTTGTTTTTTTCCTGAAGTTTTGAAATTGTTTGTTTGATTTTTAAGTTGCAAACTCTACATTTTTTAAGATCATTTTTCAAAAAAAAAAATCACTTCATTGGGATTATTATTTTCAATTTTATAATTAAAAAAACTGATATAATTGGATGAAAATCTTAATGCTAACAACAATCATAGTTTAACCTGAGAATTCTTTGAGCGTTACTAGATTACCTACTATGTATATGTTGAAATTCTTAAAGTCAGAGTCCGGAGTTTAGGCACTATTATTCCATGTTTAAAAATGACTGATTACTACTAGTAAAAATACTTTGCTATAATTTATTCTTTATATTTAACATTAAATATACGTTCATAATTAATGTTCTGGTATCATAGCATCAGAAAAAATGATGTTTTTACCACATTAAGATGCACAATATATGACAAATTCTGAAATATTATTGAACTCATCTTGATCTCTTAAAAATCAAAACTTCCTTAGTAGCAGAGGATTTCTTCTGCAGGCTTAAATTTCTTTTGATGGCCATTTTATAATCAATCCAGTGTTGTTTAGCAAGTGATTGTCTAAGTATTCTTAAATGAAAAATAAAGTATGTACACAAACAATAAAGAATCACCACATAATTGATTCCTAATGCATTATTGTAAAGAATAAGACAAGTAAGATACAACTTCATTACTGATTATGATGGATCATATGCTTTTGGGAGTCAAAATTCTATTTCCATTTCTTCTGAACCATTTATTGCTAGTTTGAGTATTCACTTAATTCCAAATGGAAACTCTCTAGTCCATATTCCCAAATTAATTTATGTTAATAGTCTGTTATTTTAATAATCCCATAATAGTGATGTCATTAAAATGTATAGTTGTTGACTACTTTGTGTCAGATTATGCAATGCACAAGCAACTTGGTTTGGTTTCAAAACCTTAACACTTTTTAATTTCATGCCTTTGGCTTGATAATATAAAAGTGTTAAAGGTGACTGCAATATGTTTAATTTTAAATTAATGTATGCTTAATATAAGTAGAAAATAAAATTTTATATTTTGAAAAAATCTTAATAAGCGATGAAAGCTGGGTTGATAATTAAAGAATTTTAAATGTTAGTTGTTTGTTTTAATTTTATTTAGATTGATTATTATATTTAATATATAGCTATAATAACATTGTGGACAAAAGTTGAAAAGTTTAATTGGTATTGATACTATCAATTGATTTTTTAAAACTACTCTAAGAATTTAATTTGGAAGTGCAAATGTTTTTAATCTTTATTTAAAATATTTATATTAAAAATATTAATTACTATATTATTAGTTATAGCCTTAAAATCCAATATTCAAGAATCTAAAGGTATAAGCTTGACTTCTATGCTAATATTGTCACTAATTATGCCATCAAGACTTGAAGAAGAGTGGAGAATAGAACCATTCAAAACATTGTGTAATCTACTTACTCATGTTGTCTATTTATGTGTTATTATTAACAATTGTTTGTATTTGAAAAGTTTATGTAAATTTTAATATTTTCTTGACATTTAATATTTAATGGTAGATGAGGGAAATAGTCTAAGATATTATCATACCTAATATACTATCATTAATTAACCTTCAGGCAAACAATCCAAATAGCTATCCAATAATGGTAAGTGTCAGTATACTGACTGCAAAACACAATTGTACTATAATGTGGCATTGAGTGCTATTAATAGAGATGCTGTATTCCTACAAGTACTGAACCCAAACTTACATTTAATTGAAGTTTTTCTAGTTTCTATTTTCATTATGTATAGTATAGCTGTGCTTAATATGTTGTAGCAAATGTGAGAGCTAGGCAAACAAAATTCTAAAATTGATCTCTAAAAATATTGATTTTATTATGAACTTTATATATAAATATTTTGAGAGATATATTTTAAGAAATGATGTAAGAATACAAATAAGACTGATAATACTAAAGATTTAAAACAATATTTTTTTTAAAAGTTATCTTTGACAGATGTCTCTAGTAAAATAAGTTTAATAATATTTCATTGAAATCATTATTTATCATTATCATTAGTAGTAGCTGCTTGTAAAATGAGTATGACCACAAAAACAAGTCAGAGAAAAGTGCAATGAATAAAAAAATAAAAAAGAATTTTATAATGATTATATCAATCAATCAATCACAACTACTTTTATGTATATCTCATCACATGCTGATCCTTTAATCTGTTTATTAAACATCTTGCAATGCTTCTTTTAATTTTCATAGCAAATGTTCTTTTTTTTTTTTTAAAAAAAAAAAAAGGTTGCAAAGCTTTACCTATCCTTAATCATATCCTCTTAATAAAAGGAATAAATATTGCACTTCTAATTTATATAAGATAAATAGAATATGCTATCTTCTATCATGTTCAAAATTATTGGAAAATATATTTTTTAAGATGTCTGCTACTATTTTCTTATTTTCACAATGGGGATATATCATTATAATAGGAAATTGAATACTAATACATTTAACAAACTGAAGAACATTCTAATTGATTTTACACTTTCCAGCCTTAAATACAAAAATTTCCAATGCTTTATGTTACAGTAATATTGCTTACATGTTTGCTTTGCATGTATTAAATTTGTCATTTGAACAGACTTACCTATAAGTAATTTAGTAAAAGTAATTATATTATAGTGATGAATACCCTGATTTTTAATTTGTTAAATTAAATAACAGCACACTGAAATCTGCATTACACCTTAACATTTAGGTCTATCTAAAAAGCTAGCGAGATATTTAAAATAATTCACATTCTTAATCTGCTAATCATCATTTATTAAAGAATATTTTTTCATTACTAATTGAAAAAAACCATCTGAATTTTTGAGCATTAATTGTTAAATCAAAATTACAATTTTACATACAACATCAAGCATTGGTGGTCGAGATGTCAGTGACAGCTGCTTTACAAGCAGTTATCCCAGGTTAGTGGGTTTGCTTCCTGGCTGATGCTATGACACATGAGAAAAAAAAACTATATCATTAATTAGATATTTACAAGCAATTTATGGACAATAGTTTTTGTATAACAATATACAGAGGTTATGTCAAACAATTGTATTCAGAATACAAATTGCATTGATTCTGTGATGATATTATTATACATGGAATATGTTGTGTCCAGAAGTATATTTTTTTCCATTACTTCTACTCTGAAAAAAATTCAAAGCATATAAATTATACTAACATCATCAAGAATTCTTATCAATCATTTTTTTCAATGGATAATTTGTATTTTATTCAATACTGAAGATTTATAACATTGGAACATAGATTTAATATCTGAATTGATCTAATAATCTGTATTTCACTAAAAGATGGTGAAAATCTTTTAACTATTTATTATAAAGAAAATATTTAATGTGTTTTATAAATTTAAAGTGACTTATTAAACAAGATATCTGGAAAACAAACAAATGTCTTACATAGAAACATTTAATCTTTTATCTAATAAATCCATATAAAGTTAAAATAATAGAGCATCTAAATAAGAATCCTGTGGTTTTCCACATGATTCCATAAGTACTGAAATATTAACATAGTTTTTTAAGACTTATTATGGGATTGAACTTTTATTTTGCAATTGCTAATGCTATATTAAGTTTTTTAATTTTAAGTTGGTTAAGCATATAAATCATGTAGCAATAACATAGAAAGATTTAAAACCAATGGATCATGAAAAATAGTTTATGAGATTTTCTACTTAGTAAAAACATTTTCTTGATAAAGCATCAGAGAAATATAAAAAAACTTTGTGTTATAACAAAACAGCAAAATAAAAAAAACAAATAAGATTATCTGAAGTTTTGTTTGAAAAAAAAATTGAAGTATTAATATCCAAATTTTCCAGAGCTATGTACTTAATATTTCTGGATAATATTAAACTTATTGCTTAATCTTTTTAAAATAAAAAAAAATAGATTTTTTATTTAGGAAAAGAATGTTGCATATTCATTGTAATGATCAAGCAGAGAACACAGAACATTTATGCCAAAAAGTTATGGCAATAAGCATGAATGCTGTATCAAATAATTGCCCGAGTGTTCATATAAAAATCATTTCCATCATAGTATGTCAACAAAAATATATCTACATGGAGATTATAACATCACTTTTATTTTTATCCATGCTATTTTTCAAAATGAGATAATAATATTTGTATGTAGCTTATTAATATAGTATAACAGATGCATAAATATATATGCTACATGAAACATTTAACTGTTCCAACATGCAGCCTAAGACTCTCACATTTCAGCATTTTATGATATTTTTCTTTGTCTCGCAAATCAATGTAAAATATATGATTAAATGATTATTACTTATCTGAAAATAATAAATTTGATTTCATTTGATAGATATTTTTATTTACTACTGAAATAAATTTTAAATGTTCACATTTTACTGTAAATATTTTTTAAAAAAAAAGAGATTGTAAACAAAACAGATGTCATAGTTTTTAGAAAGATTATTTTCAGTTTATAAAATCAATGAAATATTTCTTAATTCTTATTGTTTTTAAACATCCAAATGAATATTTATTTATTTCTCTTATATGTAATGAATTATGCTTTAAAAGCTTAAAATTTTTGAATATTTATTGCAAAATTGTGATATTTTCATGCTCCTAAATATAAATAGATTGCTGACATAGAAACTAAGCTTGTAAATTACTTCAGGCCATGCTTAAATTTTCTGCTAATATTTCAAGTCAAATAAATTATTTTTTTAAAAATATCTAAAACTGTAATAAATTTGCAAATAAACAAGTTTTTGGTTATACAAACTATTTTCTTTAAACAATGTCATGAAACACCAAATGTTTTACAGTCTTGGCAATAGACAATGGCTGAACATGTCAGGGTGAGCTTACGTTTATTGTAAGAATGGGAATTTTGAATTTCCTGTCTTCTAGCACAAATTATTCAGCAAAAATTATATATAATAATATATACCATTTTCATATTTTAATGTATAATACTTATGAAAAAATTCACTAGGGAATGAATTGGTCAAAAAACAAAATAATTCACCACAATCGATCCATCCAAAGGTTAAAAGTATATTAAGAATATTAAAAATAATTTATATATATTTTTAATGAATGAGAAAGACTATTAGTTTTATAAATAAAGTAAAGAGATTTTAGAATAAATCAAAAATCTGTTAGGAAATAAATAAAATGAAAAATAAAACTGCATTTAACTCTTAGTTTAATAAACAATAGAAAAAATAGAAGGAAAAATATATTTAAAGTATAATGTAGTTTAGGAATTTTAATTAGATTTATTATTGGAAAGGATGACTTATCATTCTTTTAACTAAAAGTATAAATTCCAAAATATTACAAGGCATAATAAGGGAAATAAAAGAAAACTGATTAAGTGAAGGTAAATTAAGAATTATAGTTATTTGGTGAAATAAGTTAAACTAAAAAATTTTAAAGAAAGAAATGAAAAAAAACAAACAAGAGAATTATAATGTAATGATTGTACAAAATTATTATCAAAAACTATTTGATTAGAGAAAATTTCAATCTCATCAAAGATCAAAATAATTTTGTAAATTGTGTAATCAGGAAAAGATTATGTTTCTGGAAATCAGTAATATTTCCAACTGATTAGATAATAAATACTGTAATCAATGTTGTAATTAAATAATTGATATTAAAAAAGATTAATTAATTAGAAGACATTGAAAAGTTAATTAATGACAGATGAGCTCAATGATTTTGTCAAGGATATAAAAGCTACTAAATTGCCATTATATTTAGTTCTTCTGTTATTCATTCTACTATTAGAAATATTCTGCAGTTATTTTAATTTTGATTCAGTTAATTTGATATACCTGTGGCTAGTTATACTAACTTAATTTACTCCTTTTTTGAGAATGACTGGTTCATACTTCAATGATATATATCTATTTATGCAGAAGCTCTAACATGACCATGCAGTGCTAAACTCACAAATGGGTGTTCATTTGGTTTTCACCATCCAATTCCTGTACATTTGATAACTGAAAATGTGACAAATATGCTTGACCTGTCATTGCTGAGAGATATACCTGTCATTATAAAAGACTACTACTGAACAAGATCACACATATATGCTGTCCCAGATGGAAAAAAGCTGGAAAAGCTGTTTAAGAATGCAAGCTATAAACTCTAAACTTTCAAGATAGGAATGAGCTCTCCAGAAAATCTATAGCAAAACCTAGGTAAATATAAGAAATAACTCGAATAATACAGGAGTAAAATTTTATTCTCTTTATATACTTTCATAAAATCAGAAATAATTAAATTCTTATACCTATTTTAAAGAGAACTTATCTATATTAAGCAATTCTATAATTAGTTTAGATTTTATTTTGTTATATTTTTGTAAATAAATATGTTGTTTGAAGTTGTTAATTTGACTTAATTCTCTCTCTCTGTACCTCATCATATAACAATTAATTAATGTAAAAGTTTGTTAATAGAACTGTTTATGTCTAAAATATTCATTGTCTGGTAGCCTAAGTTAAGTAATTTTTTTGTTCATTTGAGCTAGACATAGAATCAAGTACTTGGAGCATGTAAAATTTTCTTTTGATAGATATTCCAGTCAAATTGGTTAGATGCTGCCTGAGGGGTTCCCCTTCTATAAATAAAAGTATCCATGGGAGAGGAGTTTTCCTAGCAGTTATGGCACAACAGGTGGCCATGATTTGTATATTTTTTATACAGTTTCAGTCTGATTATTGGTATGGTTAATACATAAAATATATTGACCATATTAACTCCTCTGCATATATAATGATATTTTAAAAATATAGAAATTATTATTATTAAAATTTAAAATAATAAAAAAAGTAGATATCCATTCTAATAACATGGTTAATATCTTCAGATTAAGGATTAATTTGCAAATTTGCTAAATATAATAATTATAAGCAACCACATCATTAAGTATTTTTTTTGTATTTTGAATATCAGTGATTGCTCCAATTTCCCTCTGTATGCTGAATTTTCAACAGCAGGTCTTCTACTTTTTGTAAGAAAATGGTAAGTTTAAACCTCATCATTTTATATAAAAATGGTGATACGTTTTTTAAAAAATAATATTCTGAATATTTACTAACAATATGATATTTGAATGGGTTGAGAAGCTAAGCAGCATTTAATATACAGCAAATGTATAAAGCAAAATTGACAAAATAATTAAATCAGTAAGTGATGAAATACTCTGTTAAAAATTGAAATTGCATGTTATGGGTGAATATGGCTGCAGAATGCATTATGTTAAAACTGATTGGTATTGATACTATAGAAATATGGAAAAAAGTCAAGAGAATCACTGAAATCACCACAAAGAGATTATATAATGTTTAAAGATAAATTGATATAAAAATGATTAATATCTTAAATTAAATCTAATCTTTACTATTAGAAGAATGCAAATAAAAATATATTGCTTTATATCACAAAGTTATTATAGCTATATAATTAATTTTTTTATTATCAAAAACTGTATATTAAAGACATATAAATATGAGTTAATTAATATAACAACTGTGTGTATACTAATCACTTGTGACTTGTCCATGGATGTCTTATGAAGATATTATAATTTGAATTCATGATTTTGTAGATAGTTGGTGATTTTCAGACTTAGGTATAATTTAAATATTTGTAGGATGTTAGTTTTATATTAACTATTGAAAATATTCTCCTATCATTGAGAGTAGCATAATCTAATTTATATATTTCTAAAGAAAAACATCTGTTCTATTTTTGATTAGCCTTCAGTTGAAGTTGCATTACATCATTTAAGATAAAGATGGGAAACTGGAATCATCTTCCCAAAATAATCAGTGATTAGAATCATATATGTAAATCAGGATTAATAAATATACCATTAAAAAAGTAATTTATATTTCATCAATTAAAAATATTTCTTTTTGGATTATCTGCTCCTAAAATTTCAATGGAGTTTAGAGCAAGTCTACCTCATCTGAAAGTCCTATCCTAGACTTGAGTGAAATTTCATTAAAAAAGTATTATTTTCAATAATATAAACAAAAGAAACTCAGTGTTATAAAATCATTAAAAAAATTATTTTCATTTGAATAAAACATCTATTGTCATCCCTATCAAAATGCAGATATTTGAGCAATTATCTCAAAAATAATTAATAATAATATTTTATTTTCTAGCACCTCTAAAGCATGTGTATTAATTATCTTTTTATAACTACTGTCAGAAGTAATTGAGAAGATTCTCAACATTAAATTTGCTTTCCATTTTAAATAAAAATATATTAAAGGTACTGATGAAAGGGATACCAGATTTAATAACCCTGAGTATTTACAAAATATTAAATATTTTAATTAAATTCTGATTTGCCTTATATTTCTATTAATAGAGAATTCTGCAACACATGAGTAGTCTTAGAATTTTTTTTCTAAAATGTAAAATGAGCTCATAGCATATATTTTAAACAATTTTTTTTTTCGTCTTATAAAATATGAAGCTTCATCCAGCTCAGAAAAAGCAACATAACTATTCTCCTGTTCACATTTTTCACTTATAATAAAAATAGAAATACTAGAACTAAGAACACATCTTCAAATTATTCAGTTTAACAAAATATTGTAATTTTTACTTTAATTTATTAAAGATCGTTTTTTTTTAATTTATCAAAGATAGTTTTTTTTAAAATTATTTTATTTACAGTTTTTTTTTATTTTTACAAACTTTTAATAATATTTAGATTTATATTCATTTCATTATTAAAATAAAAAAAACATATAATAATGGAAATATGCAATAGAATGTAAATTTGCATTAGATTAAGACATTAACAACTAATTTAGATCATTGGTGCAGGGTGTAAATTGCATTAAGTAGCATAATTAGCCCAAGAAACAAATCAACATATATATATATATATATATATATATTGTACCCTTACTTCTGGATATATAAAATAGTTTAAAATACAACTAGCTCAGTTACATTATTATGCTTCATTAAAATTTGCATATCTATCTTTAATATATTTTTATATTATCATATCTTAATTAAATTTATTATCAATCATCAAAATCAATATAGTTCTAGATTATACTAATTAAATAAGTATTTATAAAATTATGAGACTGTGAAGTAAAGTTACAAAGTAATAAGCAGATTTACACTGAGTCAATATCTCCCAAGATACTGTCTCAATGGCATAAGAATACTACTACTACCTTATCATCTTACCACTACATCTATAGCATTCTTATGGCTTTTAAATGAAATAAATTATCTTTAATAATACTAAAATAATTCCTAACTTTAACTTAAAATATAATTAAATAATCTCAGGTTCTTCTAAGCTGTTTTAAAATAATAATAACTCATGTAAATAAGTATGATGTGGGATTTTATATCAAACTTAAATACACCTAACTTATTTAATAATAATAATAAATAATAATCTTAAAGTGTAATTTAATCTCATCTATTTCTATGATATAATCAATCATTAAATAAATAAACAATTATATGTATATCTTTTATTTTATATGGTATCTTCATTTTAAAATAGATCAAAAATCTTAGACTTAATAATCTGTGGCAATAAACAATACTGTATTCTTATAATGTGTATTATAATCATCTTATGACCATTGCAATATTTTATGTTCATGTCAATCAATTCTTATAAAATAATGTTAAGCAAATATTGTATTCATTTTTAAAATAACAATAACAAATTCATTTTGTGCAAATATTATGTTTATTTCAAATCATCTGATGTCAAAATGCTGTGGTGAAAAATAATGAAACTCGACACACTTTTAAAACAAATTAACAAATTTATTTACAATAACTTCAAATAAAATTTATTTACACTATTTACAATTTATAACTTATGACAACAAATAAAATAAAATGAGAAATACAAATATAAGAGGCTTACACTGTTATTAACTTATGTACTTAATAAGCAATTACACATTGCTTCAAATGCTATATTAATATTATTACAGTGTGTTTTTCTTAAAACTTAGATTTGAAAAATAAATAGTAGTAATCTTTAATTATTACAAATAATAATACATGTCAAGATTATCTATGTAGTATGTGTAGATAATGTAACTCTACCTATTAAATAACTACATTAATTAAATATTATTTATAATGTATTATCATGTATTCACTTTGTTATTAGCATTGCCTAATAACTTTATATAAAATTAAGATGTCTTTGTAATGTAAACAAATAATTGACTGTACTTATACTTTACTTAATGTAATTCCTGTTATACATTTTATAAAATATGCATTCTATATTTGTATTATTCAAACATTAATATTTAAATCATTTATCAATTTCAAATTCATAAAAAACATTACATTAGATAAATTTTATGATTCCTTTCTGTGTAAAATCATTATTTTACCCTATGTGCTTTACTAACCTTTCTAATAAATTTCTATCTATAAAACATATTCTAAACTTCATTTAAAACATTTTCCGGAAAACAAATATCAACTTCAAATAAAATATTCATTATCCAAATTACTCATACTATATTGTCTATACTTAGTAAACTTTTCAATCTAAATATAGGCTTCTACTCATAACGTAACTTAGCTTATTCAATAAACAAAATACACAAAAATATAGACTTTTAAAATCCTTTTCTAAATTGCAAAAATAAAATAATTACTTAGATAAATAATAAACATCATTTTAATACTAAGCATAAATAAAAATATCAAAATTATTTACGAAAGAATCATATAATTATTTTCTAAGTTTTTACGTAATGTTGTATCATGTTTATATTATAAATTAAAATTTATGCATATTTTAATAAAGTTTGTAATGTATGTGTTTTCATAATATATTTATCCATTCATTCTACAACAACATAATATTCAGTTGATCTAAAGAAAAACATATTAAATTCATTAAAAATCATTATACAATATTTTTTTACCATAATAATAATATTGTCCAGTCTGCTATCCAGTATTCTTCGGAATTTGCAGCTTCAGAAAATAAAAAATCATTCACATTTTCACTCATAAACATTCATTAGAATATTCCGTGTTATATTAATTATAAAAATAAGTTTATGTAATTAATTATATATCATTTTAAAGTTACTATTTAATAAATGTACCTAACCTACTTTTTAAGAGTTTAATAATATTTAAATTTTATGTTAAATAAATAAAATAAATTTATATTACATATTCCATCGTTGATTTTTCCTACCATAAAAGTTCTAACAAATATCCTCCGTATAAAGTCAATAAAACACTATTTCCTGTTCCGTTGAATCACGTGTTCCTTGAAAGTTTATAATAATATAAAAAAAAAATGATAACGTTCTTTTTTTAAAAATAAAATAAGTTCCCCAAGAAAAAAACAAAATCAAATTTAAAAATAGTTTATATGTCCTTTGGATCCAATTCTTCATTAATTATTATTCAAAAGTTATTATTTCAAAACTAAGTTATAATTTATAAAATTATCCTTCAATTATTGTAAACTAACTTAGTTTGGCTTGGCTTAGTTTAACTTGATTTGAATATCCATGGATTACTTGCGCATTTGTAAATACCATATTCCGGTAAGAATTAATTTTTCCATCTATAACGTCCAGCGTTTAGATAACTTTAAATAAAATAATTTCATTATATTACGATTTTTTAAAATACTTATACTTATAATATATTTTTGCCTTTCAAATTATCAATCTCTAGTCTTTTAAACATAAAGACTTAACAAGGCAAGTATTTATTTAAAATACTACTGTATCTTATATCTTTCCTTAAGATACATATTTTACTTCTATAATTTGTCAAAATACTTTCTTTTACAGAAATATTTATATTTCTTTAAAATATCTATTAGTAATAGACAATAGTAATTTAACTTTTGAAAACTATTTTTAGTCCAAAATACTACTTTTCTCCATCTTGTAGTTTTATGTTCTAATCCAGCGTCTGTTACTTTTTCAGCATAAAGTTTCTGATATATTTCTCCGATGTGTGAGGTTTCCATGACTATTTGTACGTAAATTGAGTTTCGATATTGAGAAGACGATAGGGAAAATTAAGTTTCTACTGCATATTCATTACTTTAAAATATTATAAATTATTCAATAACACTCTTATGATTTTACAACTGATTTTTAAGAGCGTTTATAAATTTACTCAGCTATTTTTTAATAGCACAAACGACTTAGAAGTTTTATTGTAGAGAGACCCCCTCAACAATTGAATCCAGCTTTTATAGTGGAAGAGACTCCACATCTGATTGGTTCGATTAAACAATCAAACTTTGCTTATTTACATATTTACCAACACAATATTAAAAATAAATAATGACTTATTTAATATTTGATATTTTATCAAATTCTTTCAAAACAATATTTATCGTTTATTTAAATCTATTAAACATTCTTTTGAAATATTATTTCTCACTTGATTTAAATCTTAACTTTTATAAGATCATTTTAAAATAAACTAAATCTTTTTAAATACGTTATATTTTTAAGACAATATTTTTAAAATCAAATTTAATATTTTACATTAATATCTTTATTTTTATCTCGTGATAACTCACGTATTATTTATAAATTTTACAACATGATTTTGTAAAATAATAATTGCAACTTTATTAGACAACTTCCACGCGTGTGTGTATAACATCTGTTCTTTATCACAAGAACGCTTGTCTAAAAATAAACTAACAATTGCTTTTTTAAAATAAATATTTATTTTTTAAAAATAAATAAGATATTATATCAGATTTTTAAATAATTATTTGATATGATTAAAATCAAATATTAATCTCCATTTAAGTACTTATAATTTAAAATATTTCTATTCACTTTTAACATATATTTTGAATTTAATAAATATCTTTATCTAATTTTAACTTGTCTTTTAAATACTTTAGCTTCAAACATTTGTTATTAAATTTATTAATGCAGTATTACATCATCATCATCATCATTTAAGTATCTTCCCAAGATCAACACAATTCACATATCAAATACTCATAGATTGCCTTAATTAAACTTATGGTAATATTACCACAAGCAAAGTCAACATCACATTTTAAAATATTTCTTAAATTTAAAATTTTCCACTAGATTAGCACAAAACTTAAATGGTGACCCATATAAAAGGGCACATATTCCCCTCCTTCGGATAAAATTTTAAATTTAACATTCATCTTTAACATCTTTACTCCACATTAATCAATTTTATCTTTCTTATCATTTAAATATCATAACACATTACTTTATCACAAAGTTTCATAAAGCATTGAAATATCATCTCAAATTTCACTAAGAAAACACTTTTAAATAAACTACAATGACTTCTTTACTTCATAAATTAAGTTTCACTTCTCTTCCTTATCTTTTAATTAGGTTACTTTCATTTCCCTAATATTTCTACAAATATTAAGTATTTAAATTCTTTTAAATACACCTTTACATAAGCTACTAAAAATACATATTATTATAGTTAATACTGTATTTTAAATTACTCTATGTATTTTATTTATAACTTATTGCTAACTTCATTAGCAATCTTATAGATTATTATTCAGCAAATCTATATATTTCTCTTTTAAAATGATTAACTTCATCTTTTAAGATTGATCACTTTCATGATCACTACCTTAATACAAATTAATCTTCTATAAGATTTAATTATATACTTTAAACATATGAGTTTTATATTCTTTAACTCTATTATTTAACTTCTTGTTTAAAATATATTTACTTCAATGGCTAATTCCATTTCTACTTAGTCATTATGACAAAACTTATTTCTTCTTAAAATATCATTTACATATTTTGTAAATTTCTTCAGCTAAACTTTATTCGTCATGCTAATTTATCATATAATAAATTATTTTCTTTATGACAAGCATTATATTTAAACATGACATTAAAATATCTATTCACAACATTTTTACGATTGTAACTCACACATCAGAAGGAAAAGAATTAAATTCCTTGCATTATACATCACTTTTTCCCCATCTAGTGTGGTTAACATCAAGGTATTTTCACCTTACTTTGAAAGTTGCAAACATAGAAATATCTCATGTTTGTTTTACAAAGCCAAAAAAAAAAAAATAATATAATGCCATAACACATTATCAAACACATATCTTCTTTAAGAATTACCTGTCTTAATTATTAAATATATTCTTTTTTAAATCTAAACTTTAATTCTCTTTCTCCTTTCTTAAATCTCACTTTAACTTTTCCTATCTTCTTACCTTTATTAAGATTATTCTCAAGAAAATCTGTTATAAATTTTTCATGCTGGGAATATTTAAGTCTTACTTTTATCTTGCTTAAATCTTTATTCCAATTAAGTTTTCCATTTATAACATCATCGTTAGGTATTAAGTTCCTAATTCCTTCAAATAATATTTCTTTAAAAATATCAGCTTGTACATGAATACTTTTATCATCAATAATACATTTAGATATCACTTCTTGTAGTTTATTCTTAAATTTATTACTACTGATATCTATAGTTTTAAATAATTCATGCTCTAACAACTCTAAATACTTTTGCTTTGAAGATTTTGATTTTATCTTCGTAAATCTCCCAAATCTTTTATCATCAACATAATATTTCTTTAATTTATTAATTTGGTCCATAATTCTTTCTCCATCTAAATTCTCATAGGATTTACACATTCCTATCATTTCTTTAGTTATTGTAAAATACGCTTTGGGATTTTCCAGTATTTTTTCATATAATTTATTCCTACTATTAATTATTTTAATAGATTTTATAGGAATCTCTTTTCCATTCTGAACTACATCTTCTTTAATACTTCTAACTTCTTCATTAATATGATTTATATCATTCTTTATTTCATAAATTTCATCTTTTACATTTACATGATGACTCTCTATTTTCTGATCTAACTTACTACTGTTTACTTGCCATTGGCTAGTAGATTCTTCTATTTGCTCTTTCACACCTTTAATTATGTTTTCTGACAATTCTCTAAATTTTCTGTTTAAAAATTCTCCTTTTTTATCATCACTTCTTATTATGTCTAACCTTATAGATTCAAGTACTTCCCCCTGTTTACTCAATTTTCTATCTAGATTATCCATTTTTATATTTATATTTTTTATCTCGTTCCTAATAGAATTATTATCTTCTTTTAAAGAATCTAATTTAAGACTATTTTTATAACTCTCCTCTTTTATTTCTTCTTTTAAAAACTTATTCTCCTCTTTCATTTCTTCTTTTAAAGACTTATGCTCTTCTTTCATTTCTTTTTTAAAAGAATCAAATCTAATATTATTATCTTCTTTTAAAGAATTAATCTCCTCTTTCATTGAATTTATAAGACCTTGATTCATTAATTCTAAATGTCTTATAACATCAGCTATTGAAAAATTATCTACTCCTTTCTTAGTTTTTATTAATTCTTTGTCTGCTGTTTTAAAAATTATCTCTTCCTCCTCCTCTATTTCACTATCCATATTTTGAGTATTTTCTAATATTATTTCTGAATTTGCTAATTTCTCGATTTCTTTACTCTCCACACAACTGTTATCTTCAACAACAAAATTTGACATTTCAACTCCTAAATCTTTATCCCAATTATTCATTTTTTGATATTTTTTTAAAATTCAATCCTAACAATATGCAGTACTTATTATTTTATACTTTTTTAAAATACAATTCCCCATCAACCTTCCCATCTCCACTCAACTCACTTTTACAACTAATCATATAATAGTATCCTCAAAACTCTACACTACTTACTATTAAATAATTATATAAATTTCAATACCAAAATTGTGTCATATCATTTATTTTTACACCTATGACCCACAGACAATTTGCACATAATATATAATATTAAATATCCATTTAAAATATTTCAAGAATTGATATGGTCATATTATAATATAATTATTTGCCACATTTCATGGTTTGCATACTTATTTATTTATTAACTTAAAATCAACATAGTATTTAACTTCAAAGAATAATCATATTACAGATACCACATGAAAATATAATACTCTACTAATGAAATTTTTATTTTAATTTTATTTTAATTTTATAATCAACATCTAATCAATTATAATTATTATTATAAAATACTAATTATACTTATCACTTTATTCTCCTAACATATACTAATCCTAAAATTATAACTTAATCCCTAATTAAATATTTAGCCTAAAACGTTGTGGCCAAAAACTTTCTTGACCACTTATCGGGCTGATAAAATTGTAACTTTAACATATCAAACCGATAACGTTTGAACATCTAAATCCTACCTAAACATATCATGCCAAAAACGTTGAGCGCCAAAATCTTCCTACCCTTTGTACCCTTACTTCTTGATATATAAAATAGTTTAAAATACAACTAGCTCAGTTACATTATTATGCTTCATTAAAATTTGCATATCTATCTTTAATATATTTTTATATTATCATATCTTAATTAAATTTATTATCAATCATCAAAATCAATATAGTTCTAGATTATACTAATTAAATAAGTATTTATAAAATTATGAGACTGTGAAGTAAAGTTACAAAGTAATAAGCAGATTTACACTGAGTCAATATCTCCCAAGATACTGTCTCAATGGCATAAGAATACTACTACTACCTTATCATCTTACCACTACATCTATAGCATTCTTATGACTTTTAAATGAAATAAATTATCTTTAATAATACTAAAATAATTCCTAACTTTAACTTAAAATATAATTAAATAATCTCAGGTTCTTCTAAGCTGTTTTAAAATAATAATAACTCATGTAAATAAGTATGATGTGGGATTTTATATCAAACTTAAATACACCTAACTTATTTAATAATAATAATAAATAATAATCTTAAAGTGTAATTTAATCTCATCTATTTCTATGATATAATCAATCATTAAATAAATAAACAATTATATGTATATCTTTTATTTTATATGGTATCTTCATTTTAAAATAGATCAAAAATCTTAGACTTAATAATCTGTGGCAATAAACAATATTGTATTCTTATAATGTGTATTATAATCATCTTATGACCATTGCAATATTTTATGTTCATGTCAATCAATTCTTATAAAATAATGTTAAGCAAATATTGTATTCATTTTTAAAATAACAATAACAAATTCATTTTGTGCAAATATTATGTTTATTTCAAATCATCTGATGTCAAAATGCTGTGGTGAAAAATAATGAAACTCGACACACTTTTAAAACAAATTAACAAATTTATTTACAATAACTTCAAATAAAATTTATTTACACTATTTACAATTTATAACTTATGACAACAAATAAAATAAAATGAGAAATACAAATATAAGAGGCTTACACTCTTATTAACTTATGTACTTAATAAGCAATTACACATTGCTTCAAATGCTATATTAATATTATTACAGTGTGTTTTTCTTAAAACTTAGATTTGAAAAATAAATAGTAGTAATCTTTAATTATTACAAATAATAATACATGTCAAGATTATCTATGTAGTATGTGTAGATAATGTAACTCTACCTATTAAATAACTACATTAATTAAATATCATTTATAATGTATTATCATGTATTCACTTTGTTATTAGCATTGCCTAATAACTTTATATAAAATTAAGATGTCTTTGTAATGTAAACAAATAATTGACTGTACTTATACTTTACTTAATGTAATTCCTGTTATATGTTTTATAAAATATGCATTCTATATCTGTATTATTCAAACATTAATATTTAAATCATTTATCAATTTTAAATTCATAAAAAACATTACATTAGATAAATTTTATGATTCCTTTCTGTGTAAAATCATTATTTTACCCTATGTGCTTTACTAACCTTTCTAATAAATTTCTATCTATAAAACATATTCTAAACTTATTTAAAACATTTTCCGGAAAACAAATATCAACTTCAAATAAAATATTCATTATCCAAATTACTCATACTATATTGTCTATACTTAGTAAACTTTTCAATCTAAATATAGGCTTCTACTCATAACGTAACTTAGCTTATTCAATAAACAAAATACACAAAAATATAGACTTTTAAAATCCTTTTCTAAATTTCAAAAATAAAATAATTACTTAGATAAATAATAAACATCATTTTAATACTAAGCATAAATAAAAATATCAAAATTATTTACGAAAGAATCATATAATTATTTCTCAAACTTTTTACGTAATGTTGTATTATGTTTATATTATAAATTAAAAATTATGCATATTTTAATAAAGTTTGTAATGTATGTGTTTTCATAATATATTTATCCATTCATTCTACAACAACATAATATTCAGTTGATCTAAAGAAAAACATATTAAATTCATTAAAAATCATTATACAATATTTTTTTACCATAATAATAATATTGTCCATTCTGCTATCCAGTATTCTTCGGAATTTGCAGCTTCATAAAATAAAAAATCATTCACATTTTCACTCATAAACATTCATTAGAATATTCGTGTTATATTAATTATAAAAATAAGTTTATGTAATTAATTATATATTATTTTAAAGTTACTATTTAATAAATGTACCTAACCTACTTTTTAAGAGTTTAATAATATTTAAATTTTATGTTAAATAAATAAAATAAATTTATATTACATATTCCATCGTTGATTTTTCCTACCATAAAAGTTCTAACAAATATCCTCCGTATAAAGTCAATAAAACACTATTTCCTGTTCCGTTGAATCACGTGTTCCTTGAAAGTTTATAATATATAAAAAAATGATAACGTTTTTTTTTTTAAAAATAAAATAAGTTCCCCAAGAAAAAAACAAAATCAAATTTAAAAATAGTTTATAAGTCCTTTGGATCCAGTTCTTCATTAATTATTATTCAAAAGTTATTATTTCAAAACTAAGTTATAATTTATAAAATTATCCTTCAATTATTGTAAACTAACTTAGTTTGGCTTGGCTTAGTTTAACTTGATTTGAATATCCATGGATTACTTACGCATTTGTAAATACCCTATTCCGGTAAGAATTAATTTTTCCATCTATAACGTCCAGCGTTTAGATAACTTTAAATAAAATAATTTTATTATATTACGATTTTTTAAAATACTTATACTTATGATATATTTGCCTTTTCAAATTATCAATCTCTAGTCTTTTAAGCATAAAGACTTAACGAGGCAAGTATTTATTTAAAATTACTACTGTATCTTATATCTTTCCTTAAGATACATATTTTACTTCTATAATTTGTCAAAATACTTTCTTTTACAGAAATATTTATATTTCTTTAAAATATCTATTAGTAATAGACAATAGTAATTTAACTTTTGAAAACTATTTTTAGTCCAAAATACTACTTTTCTCCATCTTGTAGTTTTATGTTCTAATCCAGCGTCTGTTACTTCTATAACATAAAGTTTCTGATATATTTCTCCGATGTGTGAGGTTTCCATGACTATTTGTACGTAAATTGAGTTTCGATATTGAAAAGACGATAGGGAAAATTAAGTTTCTACTGCATATTCATTACTTTAAAATATTATAAATTATTCAATAACACTCTTATGATTTTACAACTGATTTTTAAGAGCGTTTATAAATTTACTTAGCTATTTTTTAATAGCACAAACGACTTAGAAGTTTTATTGTAGAGAGACCCCCTCAACAATTGAATCCAGCTTTTATAGTGGAAGAGACTCCACATCTGATTGGTTCGATTAAACAATCAAACTTTGCTTATTTACATATTTACCAACACAATATTAAAAATAAATAATAATGACTTATTTAATATTTAATATTATTACATTTTAAAAATAATTTTATCGTTTATTCAAATCTATTAAACATTCTTTTGAAATATTATTTCTCACTTGATTTAAATCTTAACTTTTATAAGATCATTTAAAATAAATTAAATCTTTTTAAATACGTTATATTTTTAATACAATATTTTTAAAATCAAATTTAATATTTTACATTAATATCTTTATTTTTATCTCGTGATAACTCACGTATTATTTATAAATTTTATAACATGATTTTGTAAAATAATAATTGCAACTTTATTAGACAACTTCCACGCGTGTGTATAACATCTGTTCTTTATCACAAGAACGCTTGTCTAAAAATAAACTAACAATTGCAGTATTTTAAAATAAATATTTATTTTTAAAAATAAATAAGATATTATAATAGATTTTAAAATAATTATTTGATATGATTAAAATCAAATATTAATCCCAATTTAAGCACTTATAATTTAAAATATTTTTTATTCACTTTTAGCATATATTTAAAACTAAATAAATATTTTTTGTCTAATTTAAACTTGTCTTTTAAATACTTTAGCTTCAAATATTTGTCATTAAATTTATTAATGCAGTATTACATCATAACCATCATCATTTTAAATATTCTTCTCAATACCAACACAATTCACATATCAAATACTCATAGATTGCCTTAATTAAACTTATGGTAACATTACCACAAGCAAAGTCAACATCACATTTTAAAATATTTCTTAAATTTAAAATTTTCTACTAGATTAGCACAAAACTTAAATGGTGACCCATATAAAAGGGCACAATATATATATATATATATATATATATATATATATATATATATATATATATATATATATATTGTGGTCTTTCTTATATGTTATTTATTATGTGAGAACTCACTATAGTGTTCATTACAAATATATATTCATTACTTTGATTATCAATCAATTATTTACTATAATAATGTTTAAATAATGGATTATTTTTTTAAAAAAAAGTTTATTATTACTAATATTATTCTTTAATTGGCAATCATTTTGTAAGATTATTGATGTCAGAAGATATTGATATTTTCATAAAATAAATTGGTGACATTCATTCTAATAAAAAAATACTGCATAGGATTTATCCATTATATAATTAAATACAACAATAGAATTCCATAATAAAATGCAATTATAATAATTATAAACTACCAAGCTACTTATCTAATTTTTATTCGGCATTCTTATACTACAGTCTGTAAAAGATTTCTGATATACTGAGGGTAA
>JAQFVV010006635.1:58786-185597 GCA_028023455.1 Epiperipatus broadwayi | reverse complement strand
TATATATATATATATATATATATATATATATATATATATATATATATATATATTGTGGTCTTTCTTATATGTTATTTATTATGTGAGAACTGACTATAGTGTTCATTACAAATATATATTCATTACTTTGATTATCAATCAATTATTTACTATAATAATGTTTAAATAATGGATTATTTTTTTAAAAAAAAGTTTATTATTACTAGTATTATTCTTTAATTGGCAATCATTTTGTAAGATTATTGATGTCAGAAGATATTGATATTTTCATAAAATAAATTGGTGACATTCATTCTAATAAAAAAATACTGCACAGGATTTATCCATTATATAATTAAATACAACAATAGAATTCCATAATAAAATGCAATTATAATAATTATAAACTACCAAGCTACTTATCTAATTTTTATTCGGCATTCTTATACTACAGTCTGTAAAAGATTTCTGATATACTGAGGGTAAAGAAAGTCTTCATTAAAAACTTAATCTTTGCAACAACAACAACAAAAATACACCATGTAATTAAAAACAAACTTTCACTATGAAGAATAAAAGTGCACTAAAAATAAAGTAAAAAATATAAACATTGTTTTATAAACAATGTTTATTTAATCTAGTAATAATAAACACTTTTTTATATCTATCATTATAAGTGTAAACAATATTGGCAAAAACAGAGAGAGAATATTAATAATTTTTATTAATCATTCATCAGACAAGAGATTGTCCACTTAATAATATTTCTGTAGTATAATTTTCACTAAAACTACACAAGATAGAGACTGATTTCTATCCACTTTTAACACCTTGTGGGAGGATGTAATCATAAACATGGAACAAAGGTATGATCCCCAAGATGCACATTTCATGCTGAACCAGCACTCATCAGTTGACCCAGACCACAATCTCTTACACCTATCATTATCATTGTTAAGTATTTATAAATAAACAATTTTCACATCTTTGGTCACACATTTATGATTACATCTCTTCACAAGGTGCTAAAAATAGATAGAAACCAGTCCCTAACTTGCAAGAGAGTGGTAGTAAAAATTACATTACAAAAATATTATTCATTAAGAAAGAAAGATTTAATTGTTTACATTATTAAAAGTACAATACTAGACTGTATACACTTCTTGATGTAAGTTTTATGTAACTAAAACTGCATTTTCATAAAAAAAAAAAAGAAAAAAGGAAGAAACAGCTATTGTTTTTTTTTTTTTCAAATCAAACTGGGATGGGAAAAAAACATTAGTTTTATTGGTTATTAAATTATAAAAAAAAAAAACCTTGATAATGTAACATAAAGTGCACCATAAATGAATTTAAAGGTATACATTTTGTTAATTTAAAATAATGAATTATGATTTAATAAAGTGTTAATTACATCCGATATATCAGTAAGCATCACATGGGGGGAGAGTTTTGCTCTGTTTACATCCGATATAGTAAATTCAAATTGATGACTGTAAAATGTAAAAAAAAAAATTTTTTTCTAAAAAAATCACATCCACTGAAATGCTTTTATTATGCTTTATATTTGCACACACATAGTACTTTTCGATTTAATAGTATATTTAGTTTATTAATTCATAATCACTTATTTAGATTTATTTTTTTTATTGCATTTTGAAATTTATTTTGTATTTTAAACCTGTGTTAACAAGTTGAGTTTTTGCTATAGAAAATCATAATTGCTTGTTTTTCATTCAAGATTTTTCATTTATGAAGCATGTTGAAGAACCGATTGCAGTCTATCAGCGTAACAATTTTGAAAATATTACAAAAGATTTTAGATGAAAGTAAGAAAGGAGGATTAAAGTTAAAATCCACCCCCCAAGTAATGCTCAATGTTTTTTTTTTTTTCACATAAAGAAAAATTTAAGATTGAAAGTGAATTAGAAAAAAAAAAGCTCTATTTTGGTTAGATTATTAATACAAATAAAAACATAATGGATGAAATTAATCAGAGAATGAAACTTAGATGAATACTTTTGATCAAAATAAATAAATTTCATAAAGAAATACTAAATATTTAAAATAGCTTTTTAATTTTTAATTTTATTATATCAATTCTTACCGATATATATCTGACATTTGGACACATAATACAACAATACTGACATTTAAGATCACAAAATAATATGGAGAGACATGGTGGGAATAACAATGAGAGATCAAAAATGAAATCTACATACGAAAAACAAAAGATATCATTGAAAAAATGAAGAGGCTGAGAAGGAACTGAGGTGAATATATTTTTAGAAAAGATAACATTAGATGGTTAATTAAAATATTAATCTGGATCCCAAGAGATTGTAAACGATTTTTAAAAAACATATTGAGATGGAAAGGTAAACTAAGAAAAAAAACCCCATGATTCAGGAAACTGGATTAAATTTAGAGCAATTTTTGTACTGCAGTAGGTGAATAATGATTGAAATTGATAATATATTGTACCAGAATTTCCTCAGTTGGGAGACCAAATTATTGTAGTGATAAATGGTTTGAATTACCAGCCCATTACATTAGTTGCCAGCCAAATTATTATACCAGAATCACCATAAACATCAAACCCCAAACCTGAGTTGGTGTGGCAAATTATTGTACCAGTAATTTGTATGGTATAGTGGATGTACAGAGTTCCCACAGTGAACTTGGGTGATAGCCAATCATCATCATCATCCCACAGCTAGGTAACCAAATTATTGTAATATTATGGAATCACAGCAACTATCAAGCAGTTGGTGTTGAACTGTAATCTTAGCATCTACACACAAATACCTGGACTAACACTATATGTAAAAACCTTAATATTTGCATTGATATTAGAAATACACACACTTATATAATTCGGAAAGCAAAACTATATATAAATTAAGTCAAAATCACTAAATGACAAACTTTGTTGACTCTTCTAACATTTTTGAAGGTATAACCTTCATTTTCAAAAAGTACAAAATCTCTTCATTTTCCATGATGTGCAAATATGCAAAATATGCTAGTCAGGATAAGAATATTTAAACTTGACATTTCTTTGATATGGCGTAAAATAATTCTTTTTTGTTCATTGCGTGTTCATCTGATATGATATAACACGCTTCCTTCACCTTCCTCTGCAGATCATGTTGCTCTCTACACAATATGCTTGGCCTATCTGACCTGCACTGATGACCCACACCCAGTGAGTGCTGTGCGAAAATAGAGGGGTGAGATGGTTTCACTAAGGCTTTGTTATATGCATATACATACTGGGACAATCTTGTCTGGACCGATGCCTTCGTTTCCCCATAATATGCAGCTGGCCAATTGTTATTACTACACACAATCTTGTAGACTGCTTTGTTGTGCATGTACTGGGAGAATATAAACTTTGGTATTGTTTATACTGTTAAAATTAGGAGGCGATCGGAAACACACACTAAAATCGTAGCAAAAAATTGTATGCAAATCTCTATGAATATTTCTAATATATAGAAGCAAGTGGCCCTCTAACACTATGTAGCTACAACTAACTGTTTGTACTTTATTATTCATGATGGGATGATTAATATCCATTTCTTGGAACATCATCTAGTTCCCACCTTTAGAATATTAGTTCCTGGATCTTCAAGTTACTTTGCCTATTGATGGGAGTTTAACCACTAAGCTAGCTCATAAAAAAGTCATATGCACTGTTATTCTGTACATATTTGCCCTTCTCTATAAATAATTTCTGGTGATAATACTATTCCCACCCTTCTTCCAAGGTACAAAAGAGATCTAGAGCTAAATATCTATTCAGCCACTAGGGGTTGTTATATCACCATATATATATATATATATATATATATATATATATATATATATGACTAAGATTTTACATATCATAACTAAAATTGCCTTTTCCATATTTTTACTGTAGTTGATATTGTATTCTTATTTGATGATGACTTATGAACGACATTTCTAATTAGTTTTGTAATTGTCAATCACATATAAGCAGTTTAATTTCAACATCTGATTCATATTTTATTCCAATATTACAAAATAATATGAACACTTCCAAAATAATTAAGATAAAATTAATCATAGAATTACTAAACATTTAATGATTAATAATAGTAAGAGAATGAAAAAAAATGGCAAGCATAACACATCTTTTAATTATGGTATTTAAATGCTATTTCATCTAGCTAAATAATTTAGTTCATTATAACATTCATATAATTAATAACCAAAATCAAAAAAATGCTTATACACACCACATCTTGCCAATAATATTGAAATGTAACTATTCCCTAATTAATCTATATCCATTCACAGCTCTGCTTAATTTCTGCCTTTACTAAATCAATACTAAAAGAAAAATAGTAAATCTCTCATCTAGTTACTATTATCATTGTATACCTCCTTCATCATTTTTTATTTTAGTCCTGTCCATTATTATCACATGTCTATGTTCCTACACACATTGTCTAGGGTTTAAACCTTTTCCAATAAAAATATTTACATGAATATTTCAATCAAAAAAAAACATGAACATCTATTTTAAAATGAACTATATCAAAATACACCAACAATTATGTGTACAAGTATATATATATATATATATATATATATATATATATATATATATATATATATATATATATATATATATATAATACCATTGATAAATAATTGAAATAAAAATAGTAAAAATAAAAAAATAGCACGGTAATAACATAATATTTAGCAATAACAACATCCTTAATTGCTAAGACTTATTTTAAAATTGGAGGCGAGAGAGAAAATTGAGAAAAAAAAAAGAAATGTCAGTAGTTAATAAAATTTGGTTGTATATTACTGATTTTTTGAGGTTTTGCATTTTGTAAAGTAAGCATCTTTTAAACTGGATGTGTATATGTGTAGATGACACATTGATTATCACATGCAAACTTCCTTGATAATAATCACAGAGGAAAAAAGAACACAAAATGTCTTTTAAAACACATACTGATTATTAAACGCAAAATTTCAAGTTAGCCTGGCATTAATATTTTATCATGATCGTTAAGATGATAGAAAATTTATGGTATGGATATAAACTAGTTGATGTCTAAACTTATTCACAGACAATCCTGAATTTGAATCAGAGTAGGCCTTCTTCATGATTTTCTCTTCTGATATTTTCTTGCCCAAAGTGGATGGAGGCATGAGCATTGTAGACATTGCACTCATCACTTCTTACATGGTCAGCCCTTGATGCATTTCTCTGGTCTCTCATTTAGATGTGCCATGGATTCTGTGGCCTTCAGCTGTTTGGAACAAAGTGATCTAGTGTTTAATACTGCATATCTTTTTAAATTTTCCAGAATAAAATATTTGAAATAAGTTGGTGACAACAGTAAAAACAAACAAACAATAATAATGCTCTGTTTCAGCTTCTCTTTGGTATTTATTCATGTATATTTTACTGACATCATTGATCCCTTAAACTATACTAGCCTTTTGATGATAATATGTGATTGAAGGTATCTACAATCCACATAGGTAGTTTAAAATATTTTTATCTTGAAGCTGTCAACTTATGATTAATTAGTAGCCGAGTTCAAATTAGTTTGGTGGTCAAAATATGATCATTAGTGGTCTCTTTGATTTTACACATTTGCTAATGAGCTTCCCCCTCTCTCTTTTTTTTCCTCTCGCTCTCTCTCTCCTTTACTCTCTAAAATATTAATATACAAAAAAATAGAAATAATATATAAATTTAAAAAAAACTGACTTACGTAGAATTAAAACTTGAAATATTAATTAGAAGGCATTTAAGATAGATTATTCACGTACACACAAAAGTCAACACACACAGCCAGAAATTGATTGCTAATATATATAGCTAAAATTAGCAGAAATCGTTTATTTCATCCCCAGTTTATTTTTTAATTCTGTATGCTATCAGTGATTATCAATCAAGAATATATATAGCTGAGTAAAACAAACACACAACAACAATAACAACAAATCCTATTTTTTTTTTGGAATAATTGGGTTTTACTCTACATCTGCCTCCCTCTACAATTAAAAAAAAAATCTTGGTTTTTTTTAAAAAAAAAATTAAAATGGGCATGCTTATATTTTAGATTAAACAATGCAAATAAATAAATGACTCTCATCTATAACAACAATACAATAGCTAATCTTTTTTTTAACCATATACCCAAAATACATAGATTATGCCATGTTTTAATATTATAAGCATGGTACATACATAATTGTAAGATACTTTCAACTTTCACCTTCATCAACATTTATAATAGCAATCTTGGGTATAACATATTCCCCATAAATTTATATCAACATAAATGATTCTAATTTATCTAAAAATATATCTTCTTGATACCATATATACCATATAAAATTATCATTGGTGATAGCCGGTCTGAAGTATTCATCTTTCCTACCTAATATCATATTTTCCTCTGATTTTATTCTAATAGGATGTTTTATAGAGCCTAACAAATGGTATGACATGCTACTTTCATATTTATATTGCAATTTATCTAAAAATATATCATCCCGATACCAAATAAAAGTAATATTATTAATTAAGGATTGCTCAATAATATATACACTTTTCATGCAATTATATAATTTTATAACCATCTTATAATTGGTTCACTCTCTGCCTACTTGTATGTTAGTGACTCTATGATCTATATTCTCTTTTTTAGTCTTAGTGTATTTCCAGATAAGCCCTCACTGGCTGGCTTCTAAGGATGCTAACATATCTGCCACCTCTTCAATAGTGTATTGGTCAGTAGTTATAAAAGCCTGCTCAAACTGTCTAGGCAGGTTTCTTCTAACAATCCTGATAATTTGGTTTTCTGATAAGAAAAAGCAGTTAGCAACTTCAGTGTTGCAGCTTGACATTGAAAAAACTGGACGTAGCTGCCTTTATTGGGACTATATTTGTCTGAGGGTCTCTTTGCTTGTTTTTACTCCAGAACCTGAAGTCCCCATAGGCCCTTGGTTTTTGGATGAGTGCTCTCCACCAGCCCTTGGCTGAGGCATGTAAGTGGTTACTAGCATCATGAGTTTTTCCCTTTCATTCAACCTACTCAGGAAGAATAGTTCCTCTAACTCACTTAAATATTCTGTGGGATTCTTCTCATATTCACTCCTAAATACTTTGATCTATATATATCTTGTTATCTTAGTGTTTCCTCCTTCCATATTCTCACCTCCCTCATCTTTCATATGTCTAAGTTTATCCCTTGCTATGAATAGGATGAGTTCTCCATTTTCATCGTCTGCCAGGTTATTCTCAAGGTCAATTTCACTACTTTCATGCTTGAATGCATGACCTGCCTCTTGGCAAAATGCATTGACTTATAGTATCTATATTTTCTGTCAAAGTATTTTATATCATAACTAATATCTTGCCTTTTAAATCCTGCTTGTATTCTCTCACCTTACTGTCTAATTGGTTCAATAACTATCTGATGTTTCACATTCTCTATTTTACTTTGATTTTTAATTATTTCTTTCTGTACTTTTTTCATTTCACACTTCACTTTGCCCTGTTTTTTTTACCTATACCTTTATATTCGGTCTTCAACCTATTTTGTACATCTGCTATCTCTATCTTAATTGACTTAACTTCCACTTTTATGGCTTTTTTAAATCTATCATTGACCTTTTCTCTTTCATCACATATTTCTTTTAATTTAATACATTTATGTATTGAACTTTCTACCTTAGTTTCTACTTCTTTGATTTTGCTGTCCCATTATTCTTGTCTCATTTCAAACTTGTTTTCCAGTTCATTGAATCTGGTATTGCATTTTTCATCAAATTCTCTGATTTTAATTCTCAAATCTCTTTTAAAGTCCTTTAATTATTCACTTGAAACATTGAACTTATCTTTAAGCTCTTTAAGCTCTCCTACCTGTCTATTGAATTTATCATTCAATTCTTTGTATTAACTATCTGTCAGTTCATTTCTTGATACTGACTGTCTTTTTTTTCACTGATTTTTCTCATTTCTTGATATTGACTATCTATTTTTTCACTCATTTTTCGGCATTGAATATTCATTTTTTCCACTCATTTCTTTTATTTGAGCATATTTATTTTGCCAGATTGAGTATTCATTTTTACACTCATTTCTTTTATTTCCTGATGCTGACTGTCTGTTTTTTGCTCTCAGTATATATATATATATATATATATATATATATATATATATATATATATATATATATATATATATATATATATATATATATATATATATCGAATGCATCCAATCGACATGTCAATGATCTCTGATTCAAATACAAATAAAACTTAGAAATACTTTTTTGGCTATTCAGAATTTATAAGTAAAGTAGAATTTTTAATTTTAGATAAACAACCAGTTAGGTATTGAGTTATTAGTAAAATAATGAAAAAGTACAAAAACTATAAGTATCTGGTAGCAGATTAAATAGCATATTGTTCATATAGAAAATGGAAATATGTTTGCCTTGTACTATACTATTTAAAGCTGTGAGTCCTGCATATATACATTTAGAAAAATTACATAAACTTACAATTCTATTTAACTAATTTATCATATATTTGAAAAAAAAAGACTTGTCATTTAAACTTATTATTTTTTTATCACTCTTTTTATTTTTGCCGTTTTGTCATTTTTTATCAAGGCACATAATTAACATCACCCCAAATTCAAAATTAAAGAAGACTAACTAAAGAATATAAGCTCTATAACCCAACCAATGCTTTCCTGCCAAAACACTTCTCAAGTGCAAAGGATTAAGAACATATTTACAATAATTTAAAGAATCTTTATTAATTGTGTTCAATCTGACTGATTAAGTTGAAAGCATGCTCAGCCAATAATATAAATTGATATGACTATATCTTTTCTTGTTTCATGTTTATAATGTGAACACAAATATTACAGTTAACAGCATAGGAAAGTTCTTTGAATTTTTATAATTACAGACACTTTATTATTAAAAAAATTATGATTCTGAAACAATGAATTTGTTTAAGAGTTCTTTTAATATTAAGAGTGTGTAGGATATAATTTGAAAATTGTGGGAAATAGTATATATTTGTTGATAAGTTTGGCAGTGAAACTATTGTTTGTGTTATAGATTTTATTTTCTTTGGCTAATCTTGTTAAATATTCTATTTGGGGTAACTTTAATTCTTTTATTGATTAGTTTAGTTTTAGACTTTTAATATTTAAATAGTATATGTGTATATATGCTCCAGAGATGGTTAAAACGTCATAAATTTGCTACTATTTATTTATATTGAATTATATTGAAATAATTTTACAAAATTACCTTCAATTTGATTTTATTGCATATAATGTTATATATAATAAAAGTTATGTTTTTTTTTTAAAAAAAAAAAAAGATAGAGAGAGCGAGAGAGGAGGGTGGTGATGGTACATTTTTAACATTAATTTCTTCAGTAGTTTTTAATATTTTAAAATGTTAATCTTTCAAGTACATTTTTCTTCTTAGAATAGGTTGTTTTTTAAGTAATAATAAAGTTTATAATAAATAAATATGCCCATTAGTCTTTAGTAAGTCTTGTTATCTTTTTACAAGCGTATAATGCTTATTCATAGAAAAATTCTTGCTACATATCCAATATTTTAAAGAATAAAAAAAAAAGTCTGCTTTTTTTTTGGTTCTACTTTTCAGACGTTCTTATCAATACAACGTTTAAGTGTTGAAGAGGAATTCAAAAATAATTACGGGGTTAAGAGACTGAATAAGTTGTTTATCCAAATAAAAAACTTCCAATTTTTTTTTTTTTATGTATGCAATATATTCTATTAAGGAAAGTAGTTTATTTGCTGCTTAATACAGAATTCAAATTGTTAGTAATTATTATTTAGTTTTTTTTTCATTTTGTTTACAATCTAGCTGTCTAGTGTACTTTTTTTTATTGATAAATAGATATCTTTCTACTCTAGCCTGAGGGTAAAACAAAGACGGAAAAGACTAACCTGATGGACATTTTTTAAAATTATATTTTCAAATAATCCAATTACTGATTACATAGTTAGCATTTCCTACAAAGTAAGAACGCAGGAAATGCCAGAATTAGAATCTAGAGATCTTACTGACTGTCTATCACTGATTACAGCTTAAATTTTGATAGCAAAGCTGTGTCTCATTCATCTACATTAACGTTTTATCACTATTTAACGTAATATTTTGACACATTATTCATTATTTTTTTCATTCTCACATGAGCTTCCCTGAAAGTACAAAATTATTGGGCATTTATCTATCTCAGAATTTATATAAAACTAAATAAATGTTTTGTAGTTATACGTTTGGATATTTTCATCATTTAGGTGAATAGTTAAAAGTTTTTAGAGAAATTCGAACTTATTTATATTTTTCCAGAAATCCAAATATTATAACTTTTTCAATGAATTAGAATGATAATAATAACACATAGATTGGCTTGACCAATGATTGTCTAGCATGAGAATTCTACAGTTAACTATAAGTAAACTAGGTCATAAAAAACAGCGAGGAAGAATGCTCTACTCACCAGTTTGATTATCAGGTGATTTTCCATTCATAGATATCCATCTTTTTATAGTTATTTATCTCTTTATGGATTTTCATTTATTAATACATAATGGATAATTATCTGGATTGACTAGAGCCCACATACCTGAAAAAAAATCTTAAGCCTGTTTTGAAAAAAAAAAAGTTTACTCAACCTGAATTTAAACCCATGTTATAGACCACATATTAACTTTTTTAATTGTATCTTCAATGATATGATTTTCAATAAACAAAAATAATGTATCACATGATCATTATTTCTTATGCTTGCTCATAACTGTTATTAAAACAGGCAAATCTCTCCATACAGTAGTGCCACTCAGTGCAAGTCAGAATAATCAATGGATGCCAGAAGGCTTGTGCATAAAATCCCTATCTAGTGCCTACTCATCCAATATCCCCAGACTAGTTTATAGCTTGTGGCTTTCATCAGTGAGGAGCCTACTGTATGGAGAGTTTTGCCTATTTTAAAAATGATATATATACATTTATTTATTGCTTTTTTTTTGCCTTTTATGTTTGCCAACATTTCTTTCCAAAATATTTTCAATGTAAAAGAAAATTAGTATGAAAAACTTCCATCTTGTAGAATAAAATTCTTCATATTTTATCATATCAGTTGTCTGAGTTGCTATAATCAGCAATAAACCAACAGTAATTATGTAAAAAATATTTACAGAAGATTTACATTGTTCCTGTAATATATTCACAAATAAACAACTGATATGGACTAAAACTTGCTCATATTTTTTAATAAAAGGGTAGATAAATTATTTATAAATGATCAAAATATTCTGTTTATGTTTAAAATTTCTTTATTACATTCTTTTTTTGTTTAAAATTTAAATTTTACCTTACAGTATATGTATATTACACTTATATTATTATCAGTTTTTGCTTAATGTGTTTATATCATTTTTCTTAAAGATTGGTGGATAATAGTGATTATCTACCATTACTGATCATCAAATAATGTACAAATATAAAATGATATTATAAATTGTGTTGTAGTTGGAGTGAACAATAGCAAACTGTTATAAATAATAATCAAAATGAACATTTAATTATAGTATTATTTTGTTTATATCTCTGTCAGACACAGATCATTATAGTTAAATATATTGGTGAAATTAAAGCCTAAAGTATAACTTGGAAATAGGACTTTTTTAAAAATAAAATACTATAGTTCTCTTAATAAAATCACCATGCAAGATTTATTATTCTGTAAGATGAGATCAAAAATAAAAAAAAACTTTATAACAGACTCTATTTGATCAATTTAATGAAATTGTTGGGCTCATTTGATCTTGTTAGTACTTAAACGTTATTTAACTTTTTGAACATTTGACTACCATTTTTTCAGTCATTTGTCATAAATTTTTTTTATAGCTAAATATTTTTTATTAGAAAGAATTAGTGCTTTAAAATGAAAAGGCTGATTAAAAAAAGAGAAAATTAGATAATTGAGCTGGTAAAATGTGGCTTTGTTTTTTTAATTTGAAGTGTTTACAAATAAAGAAATTAACTTGTATACGTTAAGATGTATAAGTTAAGATTTATAATGCTAAGATTATTTATTTTGTTCTCCTGTGGGATTTAGCACAGTAATAGAATAACTAATTCAGAACTTGATTGTAGAATCTACTCTTAGCTGAAAAATATGATTCAGTTCAAACTAACTGGAATGAAGTATTAAGTGCTCTCACAAATTACCATCATACAATTACTTTATTATTAAATTTTTGAAGCTTTTATATTAAATCTACATTAATATATGTGACAGATATCTAAACAAATAAAAGATATTCTAAATATGCATTAGCAGATTTTTAAATATATATGATTAAAAAAAATTATAAGCATAGCTTGAATTTCTAGAAAAATAGACGATGGAAATGGAAAGCATCCAAATGGTGAATTTGAGAAATGATCATTTATTGATAAATCAAACTATACTAAACTATTTTTGTAAAAAATAAATGGATAAAATAAATATAAAAACAGTTTCAGCATGATTTGAGTGAAAATGTCATGATTGTATTAATATAATTTAAGTAAAAGACCCAAGATTGAATTTGATGGAACTAGAGAACACACAAAGAAAAAAAATGCTAAGCATCATTTGATAGCAAATTATATACTATCACAATTGAACAGTTTTATAGACATTAAGTAGTATGTTTTATAAACAATAATGTATGTTAAATTAGCAGTTCATTTCACAATACTCTGTTGCTTAGTTACATTCAATCACCATCATTTCTTGCCATTATGTTGATCTAGTTTAGCATATCAAATTTAATGCTTTACTGTAAAATAATAAAGCTCTTATATCATATTTATCAGTTATAAAAATTAAATATAAACATTTAATAAAAAAAATAAGCATTGTAATTGATATAACTAATGTACATACTTATATAGATTATATTGCTTCAATTATAATGAAGGTGTTTTACATATGCTGTGGTGCATATTAAACATTGTTTCCAATAGATATTTTAATGCTTTATTGTAATATAATATAATCTTTTGATTTGAAGTATTATAATGAACTACAATAATGACAAACTACCATTGACAATAATCAAGTGTAAGTCCATTCAGATTTCAGGCAGATAATTTAAGTTACAAAATATCCACATTAAAAAATACTTAAAACTTCCATTTTACCATACATTTTTGAAACATATGACCCAAAATGCATTTCATGCTGATTTAGCATTCTTCCATTAGCCAAGGTTATAATCTCTTGCAGATATTCTGATTATAAAGTATTTATTATTGTTAAACTACTATAGTTTGATCTACAAGTGTCAAACTTTCAGATCTTACATTGTTGTAACTATCCATTTATATAAATATATTACTGATTATTAATTATTTATTACATTAACAATTATTATAACCCAGTTAAAAATTAATATATAATTGTTTTGTTGATTTATAAAACATAACCATATGATAGCAATAGTCCAACTTCATCCCTTATTTTCATGTGTATTATTATTTTTAGATATACTTAAAATTTCCTTTCCACTACATTCTTGAAACTTATGAATAAAAAATCTGAAAAAAGGTAAATGTCTGGAATAGATAGGATATGATAATCTCAAGTCTGATAAATGATTAGTAATAAATATTAATGCATTTATTTAAAATAGATAGTGCCAAAGATGTAAGTGTTGGAAGTTTGACACTTGTAGACCAAATTGTAATAATTTGATATTGATAAATACTGAACAAATTATGAAGCTAAATGCAAATGATTATGATTCATAGCAATTGAAAAATGATGGTTTAGCAAGAAACATATTCTGTGAATCATTTACCTTTTTTTTAATGCTATTATTTATATATTTCAATAATGTTTAGTGAAATTGAAGTTTTAAGTATATCTAAAAAGGTGATACTTATAGAAAAAAAGTCATATGAATTTAGATAAATAATATCACTTAGCAATGTTTAATAATAATAAAAAACACAACCATTAATTTTTAATTGAGAATTAAAGTTTATATCTGGGTTAAGAATAATCTCTACTTTAACAAATGATTAGTAGTCACCATTAATCCATTTATCTGAAGTGGCTGAAGTCAAAATTGGAGGTGCAGACAAGTTGACACTCATAAATCAAATTATAATAATTTGATATTGATAAGTACTGAGCAAATGATAAAGACAAATATAAAAGACTGTGATGCGGGAACAATTGAAGAGTTCTGGTTCAGCATAATTAAAGATTTTATATGAGTTAGGTATGATCTCTATTTTAATAAATGGTTAGTAAAAACCATGAAGGTTTGATACTCATAGATCAAGTTATAATAATTTGCTATTGATAAATGCTGAACAAATGATAAAGATTTGTATAAGTTTACTAAAGATTGCTGATTCAATAAATGCATATTATGGGTCATTTGTCTTTTTCAGATCTCTATGTTTATATATTTCAAGAATGTATGGTGGAATGGAAATTTTAAATACATCTAAAAAAGATATTACCATGTTAATAAATAGTTGAAACTGAATTAATGATAAGAAGTGGTATGTTTAATAAAAAATGAATATATTAATCTATCTGAATTTAAACTATGAATGATATAATAATTGCAAGCCTTTATCTAAAATGGATAATATCAATTATATAAATGAAGAAGTTTGATGCTTCAAATAAAATTGTAGTACTTTTAATATTTTATGAGTTGAATATAATATACAAAATATATTTATGATCACATGATAACAAGCAGATTAATTATTTTTAGACTCTTCTCCTTGAGCAAAGATTCAGAAACTATAAAAATCTTCACTTCATTCAAGATATCCAAAAATTTATATTTTGTAATATTATTATTCATTATCTATGTTTTGGTAATCCTCATTGATGAAGGTCATAGCTATAATATAATTTAGATATCTGCGACACAACTTTTATATGATATCTATTAATTCTTATATCTATCTTGATAGTTATAGAATATGGTGGTGTAAAATAGATTATGACTGTTAAGACAGATATTAAATGTAAACTTCAGTTCATGATCTGCTTTTTTAAATAAATAAAATCCATACTCTTTCTAAACATTTAAGACGTCAGTAAAATATGTATTTTTGTGCATATATATGCAGATATAAACAGACTAAGCTAAGTTCAAAATCATAGGATGCTCCATATTTAAAAATTATTTATTTGAATTCTATAAATTAATAAATGGGGGTTCTGGTTGGATATGTTTATAAATTTAAGTGCTTTTCATAAGCAAAGATAAAAATCCAGTTTCTAGTCTTAGTAAGCAATTATCAATAACATTTAATGATCATATATTACTTATGATTATAAAGATAACTCTAGAATAGAGTGACATGTAATGGATTACTGCTGTTTACGTAGATATTAAATGTACTCTAGAAAAATTATATTATGCTGTTATTGTGTTTTTTTTTTATGAAAGTTGTAATGTGAGTACTAACTGTTACTAATAACTATTAGGAAAGATGAATAGTTTGACCTAACTTAAGAGGGCGGTTTATTTCAAATTTATAGTAGTGATCATTTACATATTTGTTTTTAATGTCTACAATTTCATGCTTGAAATAACAATTAATAGCAATTTCTAATATCACAACATTGAGTGAGTGGGAAGAGTGAGGTAATAGTTAAAAAGAAAATGAAAACTCAAACAAGTTTATAAAAAAATGTAGATATATTTAACATTTAATAAAGTTCAAAGTCTATATGTAGAATTAAAAATGAAATAATTTTTTAATTCTATAAAGAACGATTTAGGATAACTTTTATGATGTGATTAATTATTGAAGCTGCAGAAAAAAGTTTGCTATTAATTGAAAGTAGACTCTTTAATTTCTCTTTGAGGCTTTAAAGAAACAAAGCAGAGAAAATATCTAATGTTCACTCCATATGTTCTTGACATTGCAGTTTTTTTTGCTATGTGATTGTTTATATGATGAATGAATGTGAATGAGTATGCTCAAAAATATGCATCAAAAATATGGTGAGTTTACTGCTTTTTATTTCTGAGTTTAGATCAAAAAGTATCATGGTCTTTCTTCTCAATTGCCTGATAATTCTTAATTGAAATATCAGTTGAGTTGTTTTGAAGATAGATTGAATATGTGTAAATATTTTTCTTTTTTTATATAGATATTGGTAATTATGACAGTCAAAATTGTACTACAGCTGTTATTTCCAGGAGTTTTTAAATCACCAGCTAATGTAATTGTTGGTAGCTGAAGATGGAAAGTTCTAAGAATTCCCTGATTAAAAACCTAGACTTCAATTTGTTGATTTTTTAAAAATACGTACAATTGTAGATAATTGAAAGATAAATCATCTAATATTAAATGGGACATTATTGGACTTAGAAAAAAAGGTAAAGAAACAATTGATTTAAAAGATAGGCATATTCTTTATTACAATTGGAAACACAAATGAAATAAGATTTATTATAAATAGAAATAGAAGAACAACATTGTGGTGATAGATAATATATCAGATGGAGTAGAAAGATTAGTTATTCAAATTAACAAAGGATACCAAATGCAAACAATTTATGTTTATGCCCCAATAAGTTCTCATTGTAATGAAAAAGTTATATGAAAGTGGAAAATGTTTTTGATTATATCAAGCAACATTTTAAATTTGTTAGAAAATACTTTAATGCTGGAATTGTTAGTGATTGCTTTGTGTAAAAAGTAAGAGAAGACAAAATGTGTAGTATTACAGAAAAAGGAAAATGTGATGAATTCATTCTTTAGGAAAAATGCTAAATCAAAATGGAGAGAGAAGCATCCAATTGAAGGACTGGATTATATTTTTGAGTAATGAAAAAAATGTATTACAAGATTGTTATGATCATAATAAATTAAATGTAAGAAGTGATTGTCAATTAGTGATTCATAAGATAACATAAATCCAAAACTGGAGAGATAAAAAACTATTAAGAAAGACAGTATTAACAATTGATATTCATAACTTCAGAAATACTCCAATGAATTTAAATTAGAAATTTCAAATCATTATGAAATATTAATAGAATTTGAAAATGATTCATATTTGACTGAAATCAGTTAGAAAATAAAGAACTACAAAAAAAGATAGCTGATACAAAAAAGGCAGCAGTTTACCATTAAATTTTCTTTTGAGACAACAATGTGTAAAAGAAAAAGAAATGTGGGAAATTAAAAAAAAAGATCCATTAAAAAAAAAAAAGAATATCTAGAAGTTTTGTAAAATAATGCAAAAAACAAAAACAGATAATAATGATATAAGAAAATATAATTATAAGTTGACAATAAAAGTTATACAAAAGATTGAAGGAAGTTGTTTCAGCAATAAGAATAAAAAAAAAATAAACTACTACCAGAAAGAGAGATGTGTGAAAGGGTTTTATAAATTTTTAGAAATAAAATATAAAAAGACATGTATCTCTTACAATTATTGCATCTTTTGAATTGCCAAGTATTTTAAATGAAAATATGAGATTTGCAATTAAATCTATGAAGATGGGAAAAGCTCCAAGAAATGGTGGAATTATTATTGATATCTCAAAATAAATAGAACAAAAAATAGAAAAATGTTTGGACAAACCATTCACCAAATATTTAAATAATAAAGATGTACTACATGATTGAAATAATGCAGTACTAATATTGATATTTAAGAATAATGGTAAAGAAGATGTAAACCTAACAATTTTCTATATTTTTGTACAAAAGACTTATCAAGATAATTAATTATAATTCATCTACAGCAAACTTTTGATTTAAACAAATCAAAAGGATGAGTTGGACTTAAACATTGTTTTAGTACAGTGGATTACAATCAAGTATTAAGAGAAATTACAGAAATAAAATTAATGAATGTGAATTACTATTATGCTTTGGATTTGTGATTATGAAAAGTCATCTGATTATAGAATGACCATAAAGATTTGGGTCAAAAGATATAGACCTGAGATATTGTCATATTCTAAAGAATATTTACCAGAATGCAACAACTCTGATTAGATTACACAAAGAATATTAATAAAAGTGAAAGACTTTTTAAAATTTATACAAGAAGTATTTTTTGGATTAAAATGTAAACTTAAGAGAATAAAAATTGAGAATATTTAAGTCATATAAATCTTGAAGATGATGTGATTGTTTTTGCAAATTTTGCTTTGGAGCTTCAGTGAAATGATATCAGATGAAAGTAAAAAAATGGTTTTAAAGATAGCTAAAAAAATTAAAGTAATATTAGATTTTTCTCAGAAAAACAACAACATTGATCATCGTAAATTAAAAGAAGTTAATAACTAGGAACATCTTTTAATATAAATTGGAAACATATGAGTGACATTGCCTATAAAATTAAACTTGAATGGAGTGCTTTTGGTAAAAATAATTTAGTATTATATATATATATATATATGTGTGTGTGTGATTAAAAAAAAGGGATTTGATCTGTTTACCAGATTCCATTTATAGATCTGAAACTTGAACACTTAACAGTAATGCAATGCAAAGATACATATTTTGAATAACAAGAAGAAATCAAAAACAACATATATGGATAAAGGAACACACAGATATCACTAATATTGTTGACAGAATTAAGAGATTGAAATGGAATTAGGCTGGACAGATTGTTAAAAGAGAAGATGATAATAGCTAGATAGTTAATATTTTAAATTGGATCCTAAGAGATTATAAAAAAAAAACTTAAAAAGAAGTTAAATATGGAAAGGATGAATGAAATAAGGAAGTTTGTTGATTTATTTTGGGGAAGAGATGTTAGGGATCAGCAAAATTGGATTAAATTTGGAAAGTTTTTCCTTTTGCAGTAGATTTGACATTTAATATATTATAGGAGTATTTAAGTATTAAAAATAAATTAAAATCTTTAAAATAAATTAAACATATTTGAAAACAAACTTCATTCAAATAAATATAGTCCAATTGAACAGAGTAAAATACATCCTGTATGGCATTGAAGAATGAAGATATTTATTAAAAGTATAAAAAAGCATATATAGTTGATGTAACTATCCAAGCATTATGTTTATTTTGAACACAACCCTTATGAGCTAATTACTTCTCAGATAACTTAAAAATATCCCTGGGCTAAACATGAATGGAGAACTTTTCACAGTATTAAAATGAACTGTTATATTGTTTTATTAAGATTTTTTTTATCTCCCATCTTCTCATTTTTATCCACAAATCATAGTTATGCTCTGTTTGAGTTAGCTCAGTGGTACAGTAGAAAACTAAAAGAAAGTTTTAGAATCAATTTTGCATTTGAATAAAATAAAAAATTATTAATTTCGTTAATTGTCAAAAAAAGTGTTTTTCAGCCTGCTATTTGAGTATTCGAAAGTCACATTAATCTTAAAAAATGGACTTCTCTATTTAAATTTATGCCATTACTTATTATAATGCTAGCTATATGTGAATTTAAGTAATATTTGAGCCGGTAGTATATCTCTCCGTTTTCATTAATCTTTTCTTAAACTATTTCATCAAGAATTAAGGTCTATTCGCTTAAATTTCACATGGATTTTCGAGCAGCAAACCATTAATTTTTTTTTTTTTTTTTAAAAAAATGGACGGATGGAAGATTTGATTAAATGCTTTTTGTTTGTTGCAATTCTGTATTTTATATATTTTTAAATACGTGCTATTTTTAATTTAGTGTTTATTAAATATTATTCAAAATTATTTTTCCCCCCACTTTGTTTTTAAATAAATGAATTGATTTTTTTTTAAAAATGGAATACTCTTTGAATGAATGATATAATGAAACAATGCTATCTCGATTGCCAATATTATAGAATATTATTTAAATTATTTTATTTAAAATGTCAAACTATATTTTCATTGTTTTAAAATTTTTTCCATAATTGTTCTCTTACTGTTCAATATTATGAAAATTCTAGAATAAAGGAATTATATATATTTATTAGAAAACGATTTTGGTTTTTATTTAACGGGTATTATAAAATAGTTTACATACTTGACAGGTATTTTAAGTAGCAAAACTTGTGGTTATATATATTTAAATGATATAAATAACTTTAAATGTTTAAAAAACAACTTAGATTTTCAATTTTAAAGTGCTTGGGTAAAGATGGAGATAAGAATGATATATTACACCTTTTTTTTTTTTTTTACCGCAATCTTAGTATCCATAATAAAGTTGTTGATCATATTAAAATTATTTTTTAAAAACTGATTAAATTGAAAAGCAGATTTGAATTCATTAAGAAGAATTAAATAGTTTGACAGTTTCATTTCCTTTGCTAATCATGATTTTTTGCATTAATTAAAATATTTAACGTGCTATTTTTGTGACTTAATAATGGCATGACCGAAAAATGAAAGATTTCAATTGGTTTACACTTTGTGTAGCTTTCTTAGGGTTGGTTACCTTAGGAATGACTTTAGAATTTAAATCTTCATTACATCTTAATTATTCTGGAATATTTGTTGACTGATCATATATATTTCTTATTCAAAAATGATTTTATTTCTACAAAGTGACCCTGTTATATATCCATTATGTATCTATTAAATTAAAGTTGCATCAGAAACATTAAAACATAGTTTAGGACTGATCATAAATAAAATGAAAATCAGATGTTATTATGTATTTGTAACATATCTTCACTATCTCATAATAATAGAGTGAAGGTATATATAAATGATCTTAAATATAGAGGATTTAGTTGTCACATAAACTAATTTTCTGAGTTCTTTTGTTGTATTAATAGACTAAACTATGAAGGCTAATGGCAAGAGGATTAATAATATCTGATCGGGAATTCAAGATTAGAGTGTGTTGTAAATCTAAAGATTAATACAAAATTTGATTAGTTTATGAGATGGAGTTTGGTAGTGTTTAAAATTTGGTTTAGTTTAAAAATAATAATTGTCAGAATTTAAATTTTAAAAACTATAGTTGTGGAGTAAGGTCACTAAAGTGATATATAATGTTAGCTAATCATAAAAATGAAAAGATTCAGTCTATTAATGTCATACATAGCTAGATTACTTATGCTAACTAGAATAGCTAGTTTTAATTCAAGTTTTTTAATGTTATTTTACATTACTACAAAACATTCATCTTTCTGTATATGATGGTCACCTATCTGCATATCAAATTCTTTCATTGACCATAATTTCACTCTATTCTCTAATTTTTTTCTTACTATCAATAATGGTGTGTCTTGTCATAAAATAGGAGCACATTGGAGAAAAGAAAAATGGAACATTCATTAGTTAGTTAGAATTTAGCTTTATCCATACATTTTATAAGCATTTATGTGTAATATATATTAGTAGAACATTGCCATAACATTATTTAAAAACACACACACACACACATATATATATATATATATTTGAAAACCAGGCACTCTTCACAAACCTGGGAGCTTAATTGTAAGTATAGAGGATTTGAACTCAGATTTTCAAGCACCCTTCAATTATCCATACTATCTCATACAACTGATACACATGACCACGCACATGTAGAAAAGATTAATAATCACCAATATATGTATTTTATGCTAAACCAGCACTCATCAGTTGGTCCAGATTATCATCTCTCACACACATATATATATAATCAATGCTCAGTTTATATTAAGATAGCAAATCTTCATATTTTAATGGACAGGCTTCAATCCACTGCATGGCTGAAAAGTTGGAGGTTGCAGTGGATTGAAGCCTGTCCATTAAAGTATGAAGATTTGCTATCTTAATATAAACTGAGCATTGATTATATATATGTGTGAGAGATGATAATCTGGACAAACTGATGAAATACGTATATTGGTGACTATTAATCTTTTCTACATGTGTGTGGTCATGTGTATCGGTTGTATGAGATAGTGTGGATAATTGAAGGGTGCTTGAAAATCTGAGTTCAAATCCTCTATACGTATATATATATATATTACTAAAACACTACCTTATTAAAAGGTTGCCTTTATGGTGGCTACTGAATACTAAAGCCCATTTTACATGTGTGTTGATTAAAGGAAGAAAATTATAATGTACTGATTAAACCTGATTAACCTTTTATCTGTCATTTGCCCATGATCTGCAATGGTAGGATGAAAGATCCTGAGTCAACTATAATAGAACTTTTTATTAATATTGCATAAACAAAAAAATTCTTATCAGGCATTTTGCAACAAATTCTATTGGCTATAAAGATAGTGGCTTCTATTGCATGCTGGATCTGATATCCAAGCATCCTAAAATTAAACTCCCTGTGGCTCAAGGTGTTAACTGTAAAAGCAAAACAAAGTTAAAAGTGTAATATGATATGATCTTCACCACATCACATTCTAATCGGAAGACTTGTTTTCTACTAATTTTAAATATGCAGGAGAAATTATTAATTTTTTTTTTTTTACTTGTTGTCAACTAAATTTAAACATGCTGGAAAAATTGTGATTTTTTTTTTACATCTACTATGTTGGAGCAAAATCTGTGCATCATATTTTCTAAAAATATTTTCATCAATAGAACTGATATTTCTATATTATCTAACAATTATTTATTTAATCATGTGCATTTGTAGATTAATTTAGCTATCAGGTTTTTTTTTTATAAGAGCTGTTCTTAAATCTTTTAATACTAGCAGCATTTTCTGATAAATTAACTTTAATTAGTCATTACACCTCTCTCTAAAAATAACCTTGCTTTAAAATTGTGTCTAATAATAGTGACACATGATGCCATATAAGTTTTAAATATAACAGCAATCTAGATGAGAAAATTTTAGCTATCTATTGAATAAATATATAATCTTTATTAATTATGATAATTATAATAATTTTCTAATTTTATTTTAATGCTAATTTTTTTTAAAAAAAATAAAGTTTGAGTTTTAAATAACTTTTAAAGGTAAAAAAATGTATCAAAAATATAGAAAAAGTTTATACACTGTATTTAATTTCATATAAATTACAAATGTTTTGTGTTTTAATGAATTTTTGTAGACTTCTAAACACATCAGTCAATAGAATATACAAATTCTTGTACAGACAGATATATGTTAGCATCCATCCATATTTTCACTTCCTGTGACATATTTTTGTCCAACATTAGCAACATATCATAGTTTCTAATTTAATTAACTTAATTTTAACTAAAATACTATTTATTTTGAGTCCACAACTAAATTACATTAATAATCTCATTGCCTCAACAATCTTAACCTAAGACACTTTATTGATTATATTTATTTATGAAAAAAAAAATCATAGGATATGAGTGTTTTTTTTTTTTATATGTCAAGTTAATAATCCACTTTTTTGTGCTATATTGTGCAATTTTTATATTTAAAGTCAGATTTTCTAATTGTTTGTTTTTATTTCTTTGAGTACTGCATGGTTTCAATACACATTTTAATATAAAAAAATGATTGAATAAAAAATGATTGGTTGGAAATTCATTTGATTTTAAAGCATTTTTAGTGAATTTTGAACCAATAACTTTTGACTCTTTAGTCAGTGATTACTATTGTATTCAAGTTGTATATATTCTGGTGAACAAACATCACACGACCTTCTGAGCTTTTAACTAATTTTCTATACTTACTTCATACTATTGTGACATCTATATATTTGTATGTGTAATCTTGTTTCATGTTTTCATATATATTGGATAACATTATGACTGCATAGTCAATCATAAAAAAAATGTATTTTCGATTACTGTCCATTTTTATTGCAAAAAATATGATGAATAGAGGATTACTACTAGTACCATAACATCTAATTTTTTTATGTTATTTGCAAATCAGCAAATAAATTTTGAACAATATTTACATATATTTATACATAAAGAAAAAAATATTAATAAGTTATAGTAATCATTTAAGAATATAAAATATGTAAATAATTTTCCAATTTTGTTATAATCTTTATGTATTATTAGAAAAAAACAAGCATTGCTTATAGCTATTTATGATGAATTTGGGGGCATATATATATATATATATATATATATATATATCTATATATATATATATATATATATATATGCTTATTATATATATATATATATAATAAGCACCAAACTCTCTATATACTACTGCCAGCAAGTGCAAGTGTTCATAATCAATGGTTGCAGGAAGGTTGTGCATAAAATCCTTATCTAGTGTGTACTCATCCAACATTCAAAATTAGTTTCTAGTTTGTGGATTTCATCAGTGAGAAGCCTTGGATTTGAGAGCACTGCACCTAGGTCTTAGGATCTAATGCAACTCTCTAGCAGCCACCTATTAGCTATTTGGTTAACTATAAAGCTGGGAGACTAAGATGAATATATCATAATGTTTCCAACCCAAGCTCATTTGCTTGTATAGTCATATAGATATGAACTCAGTTCAGTATCTATATATTTTGGTGTCTTTGATTAAGTGCTCTCAAATCCAAGGCTCCTCACTGATGAAAGCCACAAGCTAGACACAAGTCTGAGGATGTCAGATGAGTAGGCACTAGATAGGGATTTTATGCACAGACCTTCCTGCATCCACTGATTATGAAAGATGGTACTTGATTGCACTACTGTACAAAGAATTTGTTATTCTTACTAACAGCATGTGTAAGCATATGAAATGGTGATCAAGTGATATAATAGTCTCATAAATTTCACTAAATACATGTAATAAATAAATAAACCATGGAAACATAACTTTCACAACATTAAATAAAAAACAAGGTTTTCAATTATTTCAATATGTTTCTAAATTATATAGAGTAAAAAAAATTAATTTACTGACATCCATGTTGTATTATTTCACATTATACCCCATGTTTCATGAATTTTCAAGGGAATTTTTTATTGGTTAATAAAATTATTATTTTTATTAATAAATTGTTCCTCTTTTCATATAATATTTTTATGTTATCCAAATTGAACACAGAAATTTTATTACAATTTCATTCATAATCACTAAATGCCAAAGATGTTTGTTGCATTATTTTCCCATGAACACAAACATACACTTATATATATATGTATGTGTGTTAAAATGATATTTATGAGTGAAATGTATAAATACAATTTTTAGGTATATCTGCGTGTGTTTTTGCTAGCCTCTCAAAAAATACCTACTGAGCTACTTATTATTTAATGATGGAATGTTATGGTCAATTAACCCTCTAAGCATGCAGCATAAGACCCTCACATTTCAGCATTTTCTAAAGTTTTGTTTGTTTGTTTCACAAATCAATGTAAAATATATGATTAAATGATTATTACTTATCAGAAAATAATAAATTTGACTTCATTTGATAAATATTTTTGTTTACTTTTAAAATAAATTTTAAATGTTCACATTTTGTTTTTGTAAATATTAAAAAAAAGAGATCATAATCAAAACAAAAAGTTTAGATGTCATCATTTCTAGAAAGATTATTTTCAGTTTACAAAATCAATAAAATATTTTTATTCCTTATTATTTTTAAAAATCCAAATGAATATTTATTTATTTCTCTTATATCTAATGAATTATGCCTTAAAAGTTTAAAATATTTGAATATTTATTGCAAAATTGTGATATTTTTATACTCATAAGTATAAGTAGATTGCTTACATAGAAGCTAATCTTTAATATTTAAACAGCATTAAACTGTTGCACATGCACTTTGGATTTTAACTATAAAATGAATGAATACTAACACTTCAAACACATTATAAAGTCTTTGGAAAAGATAGAATGGCCATCTATTTTTTTGAACCCAAATGCTTTTGTATGGGTGAATCTTAAGTGTTTGAAAGTGAAAGCATGAAAATATTAAATAATCACTTTAAATTAATTTTACATGCTTGAATGAATGATGCTAGTGAAATTTACTAGAATTTACAATATGTCATTCTTATTTGAAATTAAATGTATGTAAATAAGTCAATTATTTTATATAGCGCAATGTTTATAAACTGTAATATTTTAACAGCATTAAACTGTTGCACATGTGCTTTCAATTTTTACTATAAAATGAATGAATACTAACACTTCAAACACATGATAAAGTCTTTGGAAAAGATAGAATGGCCATCTTTTTGAACCCAAACATTTTTGTATGGGTGAATCTTAAGTGTTTGAAAGTGAAAGCGTGAAGATATTAAATAATCACTTTAAATTACTTCGTAAATTCTAGTAAATTTCACTAGCGTCATTCATTCAAGCATGTGACAGTAATTTAAAGTGATTATTTAATATCTTCATGCTTTCACTTTCAAACACTTAAGATTTACCTATACAAAGGCGTTTGGGTTTGAAAAGATAGATGGCCATTCTATCTTTTCCAAAGACTTTATCATGTGTTTGAAGTGTTAGTATTGCATTTATTTTATAGTTAAAATCCAAAGTGCATGTACAACAGTTTAATGCTGTTTAAATATTACAGTTTATAAACATCACCCGATATAAAATAATTGACTTATTTACATACATTTAATTTCAAATAAGAATGACATATCGTAAATTCTAGTAAATTTCACTAGCGTCATTCATTCAAGCATGTAAAAGTAATTTAAAGTGATTATTTAATATCTTCATGCTTTCACTTTCAAACACTTAAGATTCTCCCATACAAAAGGGTTTAGGTTTGAAAAGATAGATGGCCATTTTATCTTTTCCAAAAACTTTATCATGTGTTTGAAGTATTAATATTCATTCATTTTATAGTTAAAATCCTAAGTGCATGTGCAACAGTTTAATGCTGTTTAAATATTACAGTTTATAAACATCACACTTTATAAAATAGAAGCTAATCTTGTAAATTGCTTTAGGCCATATTTACATTCACTGCTAATATAACATTGTATTTTTGAAAATAAAGTATTTCAAGTCAAAATAAGTTATTAATAATTTATATGTCTTAATATCTAATAAATATAGTGTAAATTATTGTAAAAAAAATAAATTTAAAACTGCAATAAATTCACAAATAGACACATTTTTGGTCATTGGAACTGTTTTCTTTAAACAATGTCATAAAACACTGAACATTTTATAGCCTTGGCAACAGAAAATGGCTGAACATGTCAGGGTGGAGCTTATGTCCATTGTAAAAGTGAGAATTTTGAATTTTCCACCTTCTAGTGTAAATTTTTATATAATAAAATATATCATTTTAGATGCATTTTAATGTATAATACTAAAATTCACCAGGGGGTGAATTGGTCAAAAACAAAATAATTCACAAGAAATGAACCAAGGGTTAAAATGGTAGATACATTCAAAAAATGAATACATACAAATAAATATATGCAATACTAAATATTAACTTTGTATTAGTTTTATAAATAATTGTAATGTATACTTTTTTTCCAAAAAGTGTAAATGTACTTTATGAAAAAGCAAACATAAGAATATAAATGCAATGGAACAAAACAAACATAATCCTATAAATGTAATGGAAATTCACACATTTATACATGGAATCATTTATCTTTTTCGGAATTAAAGGGTCTAACATCACTTTCTGTATCATTTGTATACACATAATATCATTTTTTAACAAATATTCTCATTAATTGCAATTCATGTAATTTTGATAGTTATGTTTTCTGCTCTATTTTTACTTCCTTATCTCATTAATTCAACTTAAATGATTTTTTAAAAATATAAGACCAGTTTCCACTTTAGTGCTGTCTAAAATAAAATTGAATAATAAATAGTTTCCAGATACACACAAAATGTATGATAATCAGTAATTATTCATGCTTACACTAGATGACATGAGGATAGAGGACTGGTGTGATGAAGTAGAAAAAGTGGAAAATAGTATTTCAGGAGAGAATATTCAGAAGAATAAAAGTAATAGAAATGTGGGAATTAGTAAAAGTGTAAAAGAGAAAAAAAAGCATGCAGAGAATGTAAATGTGTATTAAAAACAAAGAAAGTGAAAAAAGCATAAATATTAAATAGGGAAACTATTTAATTAAAAATAAGTTGATAAAAATAAATAATTATGGAAAGAGAATAAAATTAAATAGTAAATTATTGGAGGATATTAATAAAAGTGAAAGAGATGGGAATAAAAATTTTGAAAATATATTAAAAGAAGAAATATAGGGGAGAGAGAAATAGTATTATTAAATGATAAGGGGAAATAATGTAGCTCTAGAGGAGAATTGAAGACAATTTTAACTAAGTATGTAATGGATATAGATAAAATGTTAGTTGTGAAGGACAGAGTGATAACAAACATAAAAGCACATAGTAATGGAAATATTCGTTTTACCAGAAAACGAATTGAATGAGGCAAGGAAAAAGTTGACAAGTGGAAAGTCAATAGGTTTAGATGAATGGGCAGTAGAAATGATAATGAATTTGGAAAATATGGCAAAATTAAATCTATTATCATGTTTTAATAAGATGGCACAGAAGACAGAATTTCTAGTCAGCTGGAGCAATACAAGAGTGAGACTATTATTTAAAGGAAAGGGTAAGAACCATAGAAAAATAAACAACTATAGACTGATAGTGGTAATGATGGTGTTCTATAAAGTTTTTGCATATATGGAGGCTGAAGGTTGGCAAAATGGATGGAAGAAAATAATATAGTAGATGTATAGGAGATAATTTATTTGTAGTCACACAGCTTATCAATATAATTAGGAGTAGAGGTAGGCAGTTATATATGGACTTTATAGATGTAGAGAAGACATATGATTGAGTAAGTAAAAATAGATTTTGGGTAAGTTTAATAAATTTGGGAATGAATTAGTGGATCTTATTAAAAGATTATATGAAAATAATTATTATACATATCAATTAGGAAATATAGAATCAGAATTAAAGATGGGGGTTGGACTAAAGCAAGGATTTCCTATGTCATCTATTTTGTTTTGTTATATTTGAGAGAAATGAAGAGGGAAATAGAAAGACTAGGAAGAGGGTAGAGATACCATTAATAGATGATAAAGAAGTGTATACATTATTAGATCTTTTATTTGCAGATGATATCTTCTAGTGCACAGAAAGTAGGGAAGATATGGAAGTTGTGCTGAAGACCTGCACAAGGGTGGGTAAAAAATTGGGAGATCAAATTTAGGTAAAGAAAAATCAAAAATAATGGTGATAAATGCTGGGGTAAGAAAAGAGAAATTTTTTCTTGGGGACATAAAATTAAATGTGGTGAATAAGTATAATTATTTGGGAATCATCTTAAGTAATCAGAATTTGCTTGGATAAATGGGAAAAAAATTGATAAATGAAGCAAAAAAAAAGAAAGAAACTGATAAAGAAATTAACAGTGTTTTCATATAATAAATATGATATAGCAATGATTGTATAGATAAAAATGGCTGTAGCAGGCTTAACTTATAGTAATGACGTGTTAGAAAAAGGATGTTAAATTACTTAGAAAAAGTATGAGAAATAAGAAGGCCTGCATTAGATGCAGATATGTGGATTGGCAAATAGGGCAGTTAAAGGAGAAATTGTGATGGTCAAGTTTATAAATGAGAAATGCAAAAAAACAAAATGAAAATATTCAGTAAATTGCAATTTATGGATAGTAAGAGAATAGACAAAATAGTATTTAATTGGGTTACGAGTAAAAAATAGGCAACAAGATGGGTGAGAAAAATATTACAGTATGCAGAAAATTTGGATAAAGACTGTCAGTATAGTTGTACAAAAGGTAGGATGATTGTGTTAGGAGGATTTTTAAGTGCTATAGGATAAAAAATAAATACATTAATTGGAGAAATATATATAGAAGTAAATAAAATATTGGATGTGACTTAATATATGATAGTAAGGAAAGTAATTTATTGTTTAAAACTCAAAGAGGATCATTAGCACAAGGGAATATATACATAAATGAAAAAATGTGGGTGATTTATGCTGCAAGTTATGTAAGGAAAGCATGGAAAATATTAGGCATCTCCTAATTGAAAGTAAATGCTTACATGCAGACAAGGTAAAAATAATGAAGTTGGGAGAATAAATATAAACTAAGTGATTATACAGAAAGTGGGTTCTTGGATGTTATGCTTGTCTTGGAAAAAGACAAGAGGGATTTGGATATAAATGCTATGGAGTGGACAAAGATGATAATGTGGAAATGGGATAGAACAAGACTATGTGAAAAACTTAGAGGGGAATGGAAAAGGAAAGTAATATAGCTAACATGGACACATTTGCTAAGTGATTCCTGGTTTCAATAAAGGAGCAGCCACATTACATCAACATCACATGACATGTTTATATTATTTCAGCTGGAGATTTTAAAGTGTATTGGGATTCATTTTGAATTCAGTTACCCATGTGTTGTTATTTTTTCTCACAATATATCTAGACCATCTCCATTTCAGTATTTCAAATCTATTAATGATGTTTGTGATACATTATATTTTGTTTTCAATCCTTTATATTCAGTATTAACTTGTCTCTGTCAACATTTAACTATATGTCTGCATTCTCTGCATTATTTTTTATATTAAGTATCCAATTATTACATCACAAGTAAACCTCTATGTGATTTGGTGCAGTAGAATGAAGTAGATTTTGTAACTCAGATCTATAGATTACAGCCCAATTCGGTCATCTTAAACTTTCCATAAACTTTCAAACAATATACTTTTCAATTATTCTTTTTTTATCATAAATAAGAAATATTAAAAAACTTTTTTCCAGGCACAAAAGCATATTTTTTTTTAAATAGTAAGATATTTCTAGTGAAAAGACTCATGAAAGTATAACTTTATGGTACTAATTTTATTCTTTTGTTTTTTTCTATATTAATAATTTTAATCAAAGTTTTTAAAATACTTCTAATTCATTCCTATCAATCTTTATTATATACTTTTTTATTAACTTGCCATGTATGTGTATGTTTCTGTTTAGATTGTCCACATTTTTAAAATTTACTCTGACATATTTTTTTTAGTTCTAATAAAATAATATGGAAAAAAACTTTTTTAAGTAAGGCTTTTATATAAATAGTACTAGCTGACTAAAAAGTAGAAAATTAAGAAAGTAATCTAATTAAAATGTAGATAAAAAACTGAATCTCAATTAATTTGGCATTCTTGGAAAATATCAGAAATCTTAAGAATTTAGACTTGTTATAAAACAATTGGAAAGTTTCAAAAATATTGTCATTTCATAAAAGCATTTGAGATCTTTTTTATTTTTATGATTTATTTAAGCCTCAAATGCCTTTTTGAAATGACAATATTCCTGCAATTTCCACTAATTTTATAATGTCTAGAGTCTTAAGATCTTTGATATTTTCCAAGAATGGCAAATTATCTGAGATTCAGTTTTTTTCTACTACTTAGTCAGATTACTTTATTTTTATACTTTTTAGTAAACTAATACTGTTTACATAAAAGCGTTATTTAAAAAAAAAAATTACATATTTTTTTTAATTTTCAAAAAAATCATTCAACATAATTTCAGCTTTTTTAGCCTTTAATTTTAGTTCTACATTTATGCTGTCATTTAATAGTTTTTGTAACATTTCTTTCAGTTTTGAAATATTTTTTACAAAACAACTATATTCTCTGCAGATCCATATGACTTCAATAATATTTACATTTTTAATCTTTGCTTCCAATTTTAATACATAAATATTTTTTTGAAAAATTACTATAAAAAGTTTTGGAGAGATAAAATTAAACCACAGTGATGAAATTTTGCTTTTATCTAATGGTAAATATTTTACTGATGCAATGGAATATAATACTATTGTTAAATTTTGAAAGATTTGTCAGTAGAATGAAGTGCCTTTTCATAATATATATAATTCAATTCAATGCAAAATTAAATTTATTTTATTATTTGAAAATGATATTGTAAAAAAAAACATTACATAAGTATATATTTCTACTGTTATACTATTAAATATCAAAAATATAATGTTTATATGAGAAATTTTTCTTATATAATTTCTGTACATGTGCACCCATACATTCACATACACAGCAAATTCAAGATTTAAAAATTTCTATATTAATTATTAGTTGAAAAAAAAATTAGATATACACAGAGGCAAAACTCTCAATACAGTAGCACCAGTCAGTACAAGTCAGAGTAATCAATGGTTTGTGCATAAAATCCTATCTAGTGTCTACTCATCAATATATTCAGACTAGTTTTTAACTTGTGGCTTTCATCAGTGAGGAACTTTATATCTGAAAGCACTGCACCTAGATCTTAAGATCTAATGCAACCCTCCAGCAGCCACTCTTTTATCTTATTAGCTAACTATAAAGCTTTGAGTCCAAAATGAAAATAATTTTTCAATTCAAGCTCATTAGCTTACCAAAAAGTATGGATGCTGAACTGAGTTCAAATCTAATACTATACAAGCTAATAAACTTGAATTGAAAACATTATAGTATTTTCATATTGGTCTCAAAGCTTCATGGTTAGCTAGTAAGATAAAGGTGGCTGCTGGAGGACTGCATTAGATATTAAGATCTAGGTGCAGTGCTCTCAGATCCAAGGCTCTTCACTGATGAAGGCCACAAGCTAGAAACTGGTCTAGGGATATTGGATGAATGGACACTAGATAGGAATTTTATGCACAAACCTTCCTGCATCCATTGATTACTCTGGCTTGCACTGAATGGTGCTACTGTATGGAGGGTTTTGCCTCTGTGTGAACAGCTTGTGTAAATATAAAGAATAGTGATTGTGTGATATATTAGCTACATTTAAAACTTTATTTCACCATGCACACTTGACTGACATGAATAAAGATATCTGACAAGTACAAATGATTTGTTCCAAATTGCATTTCTGAATGAATCAGCACTCTTCAACTAGTTGATGTTATAGTCTTTCATGTATGGTAGAATAGAAATCTTAAGTATATCTAAGATATTACTGATGGATAACAAATGAATAGAGATGGATTAATGTCACCATGAAATTTTGTTTAATAAGAATATATATATATATATATATATATATATATATATTAAATATTATATATATATATATATATATATATATATATATTAATCTTTAATTATATCCAGTTAAAAAATGCTTTGAATACTCTCTAATATATAATTAGTAATAGTCATTAATTATTTATCTAAAATTGATATTATCATAATATGAATGTAAAAAATGTGGCATTTGTAGAATAAATTATATTATATATATAGTGTATATTATTAATCTCTTATCACTTAATTTTTGAACACATTTATAGTTCTTATTTGCTCTTTGTTTTCTTTTTATTTCCAGCTGCATTTTTCAATGAAAAAAAAATTCTTAATCAAATCTTTATGTTTTTGTTGAATTTTATTAAAAGCTAAGTTCAAAAAGCAAAAAAAAAAAATCTTAAACAGAAAATATCAAGTTTTCAAATAAAAAAATAAATAGAAATAATAAAGAAAGAATTTCTTTTCAATATTCTACATAAAAAATAGGTATTTAATGTAAAGCAAATTCTCTATTAAATTTGTATAAGATAAATTCATCTAATGAAATATTCCTTGGAAATATTAAGAGACAATAACAAAGTTATTAATAGTATGTATTTTCTATTTGACATTATGATTTCTGATTAACAAAACTTAAATACAAACTTCATATATTTATTAAAACAAGTATTTAATAAGGTTAGTAAATAAAAATTATATAGATAACAACACAAACATAGGATGTTCAAATAATAAAAATCTAGACAAGATGACATAAAATATAAAAAAGAATTGTATATAACATTATTTGCAAAGATTACAATATGATTTATTATGGATATACAAGGAAACAATTAGGTAAAAGACCAAATAACACAACAATGCAATTAATAAAAGAGATAATAAATTTGTATTATATATTCACTATTTAAAATATAGACTTAAAATACATGAAATAAAAATATAAAACCTTAAACTACATTAAAGAACCTAATAGAAGAAACATATATAAACCATCAATTAATACTTTAATAGTTGGTCAATTAAACATGAGTAGAAAGTTATACAAGATATTTTTATATAGCATATTATTTTTATAAATTGTATAATTGTTATATTTTGTTTAATTGATAAGTTTTACTTTTGCATGTTACATTTGTAAATATTTGGATTGTTTTTTTTTTTTTTCAATTATTTTTAATTCAAATTAATTTTATATAAAAAGCAATGGATATCACTATATATGCAATGTATATTGAAGCTTCAAAATAGTTTACAATCACACTGAAAAGGACATAAAATATTTGCTGAAGAAAAGCTTTTTTGTGTTATTGTTATAATATTTGACTTATTGCTGTTATATAGTGGAATTTGCTATTATATTATTTATTTAAGAATAATTTTAAAAAGTGAAAATAAAAAGAAGCAATTAGCAAATAAAATTAAAAGCTTACATTAAATAAGCATAGCAGTTGTAGCACCAATGGGATGTTTATATGAAAATCATATAAAAGTTTAAATGAAATTCTTGTAATATCAGTTTTCTACTGTAATTCTCAAATTGTATATGATTTTCTAAATAAATGGCCAATAAGAACGTGTTTTCACATTCATATGTGGTTAAAACAAATGCACTATATTCAAACTACAATACTTTAGAGAAAATAATTTTTACAAAATACTGAAGTTTCACCATTAAAGATAATATGCAGCTAATTGATTTAGATAATGTAGTATTAATTGAATAATTCTTCTTCAGCCAATTTAATAAATTAGTGAACAGTGCATATATCAAATAAAAATGCTTTTAAAATCAATTACAGATATATGCTGCTATTTGACTATTACCCATCTAGAATCAAAAACCATAATCTATAATCTTTATGAAGCTGTAGTAGATACCAGTAAATATAAATAATGTGTGTAAAGGAAATAATTTATACAACACCTATTGCAATAAAACTATACAAAAGCTGTAAAATTTTGTGATTATTGTATTTATGAATTGCATAATGAAGGCAAATGATAGTTATGATGTTAATAAAAACATTTATCGGGATTGAAATGGTTAACATTTTGAATATAAAGTATCTTTAATATAGAAATATGCTACTCTTAGCAAAAACATGAAATAAGAAAGATCACCAATCCCCATCATTTAGCGTTTGATTCTGATGAATATTTTTCTTTCACTGTTTTTTTATTTATGTGGAACATTCTGGCGAGACTACTTTTCAACAGTTGCATGCTTAAAATTATTAAGTGGGTATTTTTTATTTATTAATTCACGTTATATAAATACCATTTATTAAACTTTATTTTTCAATTGAGTCATAAAATATTTTTTGAGTGAAATTATTTTAGGATTAATAATTATTATTTTTTACAATCTTTAAATTACTTTTATTTTTTATAAGAATTTTTAAATTGACTTTAAATAAGAAATTTAAATAATAATATATAAATAATGACATAGATATTTAAATAAAATCACAATTTTGGAGAATCTTTATTGCTGAACTATGAAATTTTAATAGTGAAATATGACTATGTTAAAAAGCTTAGTATATAAATTACTCTAAGAAAGGAAAGTGATCTAAAATAGTTGATGAAATGTTTTCAAATAGATGGCAAGTAATATATATATAGTCATTAGCCAAGACTATAATTAGTTACTGCAAAAGACAATGCAAGAAATTGTTGATGCAAAAGCTAGTGCCATACAATATTAATAAAGATCATATAAGTGTTTCATGAATTAATTATGTCCATCTTAACGACTTAAAACATTTCTAAACATATAAGCTTAATGTTTTTATAGTATATCTCCAAATTCAAGATTGTAGAAGATATAATTTTAAACAGTTAATGAATTAAACTTATTTTGAATTGTAATGTATGTATGTTCTTTATTGACTAATATCAATACCAAAATCACATAATTCATGACTAGAGTAAAGTGAAGACATTCGCTTTTGCACACACACACACACGCACACACGTATATATATATGTGTGTGTGTGTATTCGTAAGTTTTATACTAAATTAAAAGATAGAAAAGTTAATTTTTAAAAATCAGAGTACGATTTTAAAAAACGTTTCTCGCAGTGTATATTTTTTAAAAAACTTTTCCTTGAATACTATAATATACAGTGTACAAATATACATGCAAATAATATTTTCTTAAGTGATCATAACTATTATCAAATTAACTATTTAAATTTGCTTATAATTAATGTGTATGCATAAAAATAAATATATCCATTTTTTTGAACCTATTAAACTATTCAAAGCTACAGATAGACATATTGATAATTTTTAGATATATAATGACTTTATGTCAGTAACAAATGATCTTCTAGATAATCGATATATATATATATTATTTTACTTTAGAAAATTTATAGAGAATTATTTAATTTGATTGTTTTGTTTGATGTGATTTCAGATAGACCGAAGTTTAGACACACAGACAGATAGATCGATCGATTGATGGATAGATAAATACATATATATATATTTATGGATGGATGGAATGATAGACAGATAAATAAATACATAAATAGATAGGTAGATGAATAGATATATTTTCATTAAAGAATATATCTAATTCAGCAAATAGCTTATAATCTACCAAAGTAAAATATATTGAAAGAAAATTAAAATATTACCAAAAGGAAAAAAAAAAGTAAACTAAATTATAATATGTTAAAAAATAAAACGTATCCTTTATTAATAAATATTTAACTTTCCTTTAAAAATGAAATAATCTTTAGATTTAAAATGGGAAGAAAATTTATAAATTTCGCTGCATTAACTATAAAATTTTTAAAAATTAAAATACTTATTTTTAATACTGGCAACACAAATTAGCTTTGAATAAATATTGTAATTATAAAGATGACTTCTCAATTTAGATGTAAATCTTAAACAAAGTCATACCAATTGAACGATAGAAAAAATTTAATATTAGATAATAAAACTTAATATTGTCTAGAAAGAAATTTGAATGTATATAGCTTCGCAGTCGTGCTTTGGCTCACTGAATTAACCTATTAATATTATTTTAATCTGTTAGAAAAAAAAATTTCATTAACATATACATTTATTCTGCTTTATCAGGCAACTGAGAAGAAAGACCATAGTGTTTCTCAATCTTAAATTTAAAGGTAAAAAGCCAATAAACATACCTCGTTGACTAATGCGTCTTAGTGAGCAGAACTATCCAAGTCCATTTACTATGTGAATAGTCACATAGTAATAACAGCTGCAATGACAAGAACATATGGATGGAGTGACAATTAGGACTTTGCCCTGCTCAGTTCCTTTAAGGCCTAAAAACAAACAAAACTGATATCGTTGAAAGAATTAAAATACTGAAGTGGAGTTGAGCTGGACATATTATTAGAAGAGATGATAATAGATGGACAACAAATTGGATTCCAAGAGATTGTAAAAGACTCAGAAAAAGACCACATGTGACATGGATGGATGAAATAAGAAAGTGTGCAGGAACGAGTGGAAAAGATAGGTTAGAGATCAGAGAAGATGGATTTAACTTGGAACATTTGTTTTGAGGTGGATTGATAATGGTTGATGGTGATTACTTTTAGTTTATCTGGGTATCCAAGACTAAGACAAGACTTTTAAGTAAGAACAATAAATGAATTATAAACATCAAGCTTTTACGTCTAAGGTCATATGCTCAATTATACCAAGTTTATCTCTAGAATCAGGTGCAATAACAGTAGTTTTAGCTATGTTCAAATTTAAATAGTTTATTTTTTTTTTAAAAAAAAAAAACAGTTTCATTAGAGGTAAGCTGCTAAACCGTCCTCAAACTTTTTCAAATCCTCTGAAAAATAACGTAAGGGAAAATTTAAATAAAGATGAATTTAAAAAAAGTTGAACAAGATATAAATCAGATATTTAAAAAAAAACTGATAATCAAAGCCTGAGGAATATTCTGTCTTGTTAGAAGTATATCAGTCAAAATACTATCCATAAACATAATCTGTTTCTTATTTATAAAATAACTAATTATTCATAAAGTTTAAAGCTCATCGCTTTAACCAAAGGATTTTTATTTAATTAATAGGAGTTATCTAGAGAGTATCTTGAAATTCTACACAGGCATGAGCCACAGGATGTGACTTACTAATATCTCTTACAATATTATCAATTAGATCAGCTAAGGCAGTAAATGAAAAATGATTGTTTTTCCTAAAACTCGACTGCTTCAAAAGTAAAATATTTATTTTTAAATAAATTAATTTGATTATAAATATTTTTTTCAAATAATTTTGATATAATATGCAATCTGAAAAATTAAAAGAATATTTAACTTAGGAATGAGACTTGCTGACATTAGTTACCAAGATAATGAAAAATGGGGATGAGAAAAGCAATGATTTAAAATGTCTTTAAAACATCTATACAAGAGAATGAGTATAAGTTTATTGCGATAATTGACAGTCTATCAATATCACAAATATTTTCAGTTATAGAATTAGTTATTGAAGATTTGGAAACATCTTTATTCCTGTTCATGCTTATTTCTTCTATTGATGCTAAAGTTTCAATCAATATTAGTACTGCTTCTTATGTTTATGATTTTAAGTTGTTGTTTTTTTCAAACAATGTTTACACTTGGTAAGGCTTTACAGTTTTCACGCATGAACTTTTAAAATAATGCCTTTTAAAATTTATTGATAACATTCTGTTTAGGTTCAGGCATTTGACAAAAAATCAATTGATTTTAAAATAAGTTTATCATGCACTGAAAATAAAAAAAAAATCAAACCATTTTTCTGTTTGGGAGACTCAGATATACAGAAAATTAGTTATATAATTGCATTAACTTCTTTCTCTCCAATAGAAAACGGTATCTAATTTTATTCGAGTCAATGATTTAAATATTGAATAAATCATAAAGAAACAAAAAAATATTGGCATTAATAAAAGTTAAAGAATTATAAAGATAAGGAGTATAAACATAAAAAGAATTTGAATATTAAATAAAAAGGAATTTATTCTTAAAACTTCAGAAGACCATGTTCACCAAAAGAATATATTTAGAAATTAAATAACCTGGGAAATTGTTTTGTAAATTACATAATAAAAATATTTTAGCATAGTTCTGCATAGCTAGTGCTATGATAGACTGTTATCTCTGAAGTTCAAGGTTCATGGATTGTAACTCCAGTTTTGGCAGAAAGTGGATTGAGGCATCTAGGCAACATAGTATTATAACCAAGTGATAACATTTGATCAACTTTGATGTTTTTTCTGCTTTATTATTTTAAAATTACATCTACCCTTTAATGAGCTTCACATAAAAAAGTACTTTTGGAAGATTTTATGTTGTGAATTATATAATGATAAAAATACTTTTAAAACTAAAATGGTTGTTTGAACAAAGTTAATATAGTGGAAGTAAAATGGAAAATAAAATTTAGAAGTTATAAATGTTAAAAGTAATGAAAGAAGAGATATGATAGCTAGCAAGTTTGTCTGAGCTTATTGTTTTAATGGTTTCTGTGTTCAATGAAGAAAAAACAGTGTTTCATCACACTTTATTGGATGAAAATGAATATAAAGGTTACTAATTGAAAAGTGGAAGTAGATATACACACACACACGTCCAAACATGACTTATTCTCTTTCAGCCTACTTTTTTTTAGTTTTATAAATCTTTTCCCATCCTTCTTTTTTTTTCTACACGTTAAGCGAATCTGATGATAATGCAATCCTTTCACATCACAACCCATATAAATTAATGCAAGTGATCAAATGTTAACTGCCTGGGTGTTGGGCGTAGTATTCAATTACCTAGTAGCTCCCCTCCTGCTTTTCAAAGCAGGTAGCCTACATGCAATACGTAAATAAATGAGGCAAAAAAAAAGCTTTTTATATTTTGACATTTATTAAAAATGTATTCAGTAGTTTGTAGAAAAAGCCTATTATAGAATATAATTTATCACTTTTGAAGGTCATTAAAGATTTTAGTTATAAATCAAAACAGTGGCAAACAATCAATTTCAACTCGGTATAACCTCTCTGCATATATAAAAATGATAAAAAGTTGTTTAAGTTTAATGGCTTTTGGGTAAGGTTTAATTTTATTTTATATACTGTATAAGCACTTTTTAATTAATATTTTAAGTTTAATCACTTAGAAACTTATGTGGCATATATTTCTATGCTATGTAATTTTTAATTAGGAGAAATATGTAAATAAAGACGAGGCAGAATATTTTAGAAAATAAAAGAAACTGAGTTAATATAAGAAAATTAATTTGAAATTATATATTATACATAAAAAAAGAAAGAAAATATCTTATTTATTTATTATTCGATTTTCGACTGTTTGGAATAATAATGATATAAAGATAGACTTTGTTAATGTGCGGGCTTGTACTAGTTTTCGTAGATTTAAATTTATAACTTTTTAGGCAAAAAATAAACAAAACAATATTTCATTTTCATGAAATTTTTGAAGACTTTCCTATAATATAATTTTTTAATTAATAACACTTTTATTTAATTTGATATAGCTTTTTTTATTGACATTAATATTATTATTGATTCTTTTTCTGTAATTTTAAAATATTAGCAACTCTCTATATAGTAGTGTCTCCCAGCGGAAGCCATGGTAATCACTGGCTACTAGGAGGTTTGTGTATTAAAATTCCTATCTAGAGCATAGTCATTCAATATCCCCAGACTAGTTTCTAGCTTATGGCTCACATTAGTGAGTGGTCTGAATCTGAAGAGCACTGCACTTAAATCTTTAGATGTAATACAACTCTCCAAAAGTCATCTGTTACCTTTTTAGTTAACTAAAAAGCTATGTTCTCAATCTGAAAACCCAATAATGTTTTCAATCCAAGCTTACTCACGTGCATTAGGTGGCACTATTGTTTGGAGAAAAATGCTATTGTTTTAACAGATTGTGTAAGCATAATAAATAGTGGTCATGTTTTAGTGGATAAATAGCAATCATGGCCAAAGAGTATTGGTGATTATGGTTATTAAAAAATATCCAAAGCACCAAAATGTATAGGTAATGAACTGGGTTCAGATATGTATGACATTACAAGTGAATTAGCTAGGATTGACAATATTACTCATGGCTTTAAAGTTAACTAAAAAAATAAAAAATAAACTTCTGGAGGGGTGTATTATACCCAAAAATCTAGGTTTGTGCTCTCAGATCCAAGGCTTCTTATTGATGAAAGCCACAAGCCAGAAATTGGTCTGTAGATACTGGATGAGTAGGCACTAGATAGAAATTTTGTTGCAGAAACCTTCTGGCATCCATTAATTACTATGGCTTGCACTGGACGGCACAACTGTATGGAAAGAAATTGCTATTGTTTTAACAGATCAGATAAAGCATAATAAATAGTGGTCATTGAGGGCTCTCTAATTTAAATGTACTCCATATCTTTTATTTAAATATAATGTAATTACTGTAAGTTTTTGTGTAAAAACATAGTTGTTATAAATTAATGTACTGTATTTTCAATTTTTAGTTAAAAATACTTGTATACTGTAAATATACCTAATCGAGAATGCATGTGGGTATCTATATATGTGCAAACATATATGTATGTTATACGTTATATATGCAACTTTTATGTATATACATATGCAAATATATATGGATAGATATATATACACATATTCATATTAATTCATTTATGTGTAATTCTTTTATGTATATAAAAGCTTATTTACATACACATGTGTGTATCTAGATATGAGTTTTTTCTATAAAGATTAGTTGATGAAGAATGTTTCGCTACTAAATAAGATGTAGCAGTAATTATTGATCATAGTTTATTATTGTCTGTGTTTTTGTTTTACTATATCAGAATCGATAGATCATAAATATTCAAAGATTTTGGGTTTTATCATTATATTCTTTATTAGGACTAATGACTTTTTTATATTATTATTATTATTATTATTACTATTATTATTATTATTATTATTATTATTGTTATTATTATTATTATTATTACTATTATTACTATTATTATTATTATTATTATTATTATTATTATTATTATTATTATTATTAGCTTTTCTGAATGGAGTTTAAAGAATAACATGCATATAAATATAGACAAATGTTGTGCTGTTACATATACAAGGAAAGTTCAATACTATATGGAGTCATATTATATAAATAATAAAGCTATTGAATATAAAAAGTATTATAAAGATCTTGGAATATGGTTTGATCAAAATGGATCTTTTACAACTCATGTAGATAATATTTTATGTAATGCCAATAAAATAATGGGTCTTATTCTTCATAATGGATGTTATTTTAATATTTTTATTAAAATACATTTGTTTAAAACACTTGTACTTCCTATAATGGAATATGGCTCAATAATATGGAACTCGAATAAGTTATCTCATATAGATAGATTGCAATCAATATACAATAAATTCAGTAATATAATTAATGCAAAAGATGTTTATATAAATTTGTTTCATAGAAGAGTGGTTCGTGATATGAAATTTTTTTATTTAATCATTCATGGAAAAAATTACTTACATAATTGTATTTCAAAGATATTAATAAGAGTTCCTCATGTATATACAAGGAATAAGGATTTATTTAGTATCGATAAATATAAATGTGAAACTTTATATTTAGCAGCATTATACAGATTACCAAATTTTTATAATATCTATTTTAATGATATTGATATATTTTTAGTAGATCTAAAGACATTTGTTAAGGAAACAACAATTACTTTGTCAAATATTTAAGGTTACTCTCTATATAATCAGATTGGGAGTAACATTAATTTTTGTGATATTTTTAATTTTAAATATTGTTTTATTATGTAAACATTTATATTTTCATTTTATGTCATATGTATTATCTTCCTTTTTATTGTAATGTGCAAATTGCAATTGGCTTTATGCTGTTATTTAGCACTTAAATAAAAGAATTATTATTATTATTATTATTATTATTATTATTATTATTATTATTATTATTATTATTATTATTATTATTATTATTATTATTATTATTATTATTATTATTATTATTATTATTATTATTATTATTATTATTATTATTATTATTATTATTATTATTATTATTATTATTATTATTATTATTATTATTATTATTATTATTATTATTATTATTATTATTATTATTATTATTATTATTATTATTATTATTATTATTATTATTATTATTATTATTATTATTATTATTATTATTATTATTATTATTATTATTATTATTATTATTATTATTATTATTATTATTATTATTATTATTATTATTATTATTATTATTATTATTATTATTATTATTATTATAATGATGCTACCAGTCAGTGAATTTTTAACTTATGATTCTAACTTGAAGTTCAACATTTCTTTAGTAGCTAAATATTCTTAAAATTTAGGATTTTGTTCGATAAAAAAATTACAATCAACTTAGCTATCTCTTAAATAATGGTTAAAAATGGGTATTCTTTGTTGGAAGACAAATACGATTTATATCAAACAGTAAATGACTAAACTAGTAAATACTATCTACAGTACCTTTTTCTACAATTTTTCTTTTGTGCAGAAATCTTTTGTCTAGCACCAAGAAAGATTCCTCCAACATTTTATGGACATATATGTGAGCAAGTGACAATACTCACATATATGTTACACTGCCCCCCTTTCAACAGAGATTAGATAAGGGTACAGGGTAAGCATCAATATGAATTTATAATTAAGAAATAGAACATGAGACAAATGGCCCTATACCCCCCGTTCTTTCTAACTTAATTTTATTTTGTAATTTCCTGGATTTGACTCAATTTAAACATGAAATTCTACTTAGTGAAATAATGCCTAGTTATTGCACTATATATATATATATATATATATATTTGAAATAATTATATATATATATATATATATATATATATATATAATTATTTCAAAGTCAAATGTTATTTTTTATATCACTATTTTAATCACATTATCATTCCATACAACTTGTATTTTTTATTCATGCATGCACATACTAATTTGAATGGAAGAATGAGAAAAATATAAGGTTTTTAAGATTGAAAGTAATAAATAATGTAAGAACTTGAATAACCCATTATGAATGGTTATACATACAAGTTTGAGTTCAAATCACCTATATCTATAATTAAACAAAAGTTTCCAATTATAAATCAGATATTGAATACCTTCATTAATAAATGTACATTGAGTATTCTTTTTTGATTATTTCTGCATTTGCTCACTTTGTTTCTTTTTCTTTTGCTTGAAAAGTTATCTTCTTTGATATTTTTCCTACTTACTGCAAATATTTTTTTAGTTTGAGAGCTTGGCTTCTAAATTTTCATTTACTGCTTATTTTATTTATTAGTTCAACTATTTTTTGACTTGGATCAGCCTGTCATTTTGAAAGGAAATATCATTTCTCTACTTTTTAGACATCTCCTACCATTTTTTATATCATAGATATTGTTTGCTCATATGCTTGAATGAACCATGGCAATATACAGATATGATATAATCCCTCATTCTGAGCATGAATGACTGTCAATAGTATAAGACATGATTAATGCAAGTTTAAACCTAGCCTTATTATGCTTATGTGGTCAATGGAGTAGTACATCTTTTTTTTCTTTTTGATTCTACTTGTTTATTGATTATTAGTCCGTTTCTTCACAAAGATCCCTTTTCCCTGATAATTCTTATTTTAATATCTTTATAAAGCTTATCATCAATTCAAATCAAAAACACACCTCCAAACTTCTTAGTTATTCCTATGATTTCAGATATATTTTTATTCTTGTTTATCTTGTTTATTTTGCTCTCCTGGAATACAATAGTATTTATTTTGTTTTGCCCATTAACTTAATTAGTATATGCTATTTCTATACACGCTTTATATTTTTTATTTCCTTTCTTTAAAAAAAAAAACCAAAAAAAAACCAAAGAATTAAAGCAAAATGGTTTAATCTGGCTCTATTTTTAAAATTATTTATTTTACTGGTTAATCTTTTTTTTTTAATAACTCGGGTAAAAAATACAATTGTTGCGTGTTTTTTTTCATTATGAACGTTAATTAAATATCTGTTAAAATTACATATCCTTTCTTACATTATTTACAATTTTTATGAAGCATTAAATTAAAGCAAAATGCTTTAATCTGAATATATTTTAAAATTATTTTACTTATTTTATCAATAACTCAGAAAATTATAATTAATTATTTCTTAAAATTGAATATTTCATTCTTTTAATAGTAATAAATTATTTGCTATATATATAAAATATTTCATTACGTTGATATTATTATTTCATATGAATTAGCGTGTTTTAGAAGAGATGAGTGAGAGACTTTAAGATAGTTACTTACTTTTATCCTTTCATTTAAATACAACTAAATCGATCCGTGTTACTCACATCTTTGCTTTTAAGAGATGTTTAAGAGCCAGAAATCTCTCTCTTTCGCATTCTTCTATACAATAATATATTTTTTGTTTTGTAATATATTTGGTTAGATTAAGATCTTTCCTTACTTTACTTATTGCACATAAATTACATACATAGGTTATTGCATATAAGATCACAATATATTTATATTATTAGAAACCAATCAACACTTAGACAATTCCCTTGAGCATTATTACACTTAATATATATATAGATATACGACACAAAGTTTATGGTATAGCTCTATATATTGAAATACTAAAATAAATTGTGCTAAGAGAGTACAACCAATAGCAAATTATCATGAACAATATTCAATTATTATCATTTTGGTTGACTGCCATCTTGAATTTAAAATAAAAATTATAACAAATATAATTTATAACATATCTTCTGTTTATATGCAATAAATATAAAAATATGTACATTGTTAGAAAGAGCACATATGAAAGAATGTAATAAAACTGATAAAGTAATCATTGTCTGAAAAAAATTAAGAAAAAAATATTTTTAATACTTTTAAAAATGTTTATTTTTACATTGGTTCACAAATTCTAAATTTTGAAAGTTAAATGTTAAAATGACTTTCATAAACAGCGTTATCACATTTGTCACAAAATGCTCAAAATGATATATAATATATCTTACCTGAGGTAATTTTTCAGTGTAAAAATTACAAAAACAATGTGATTGGTAACTTTCATTTTTATAGTTGACCCAGATCCTGTCCTTCCACATCAGCGTATCTGCTAGAAATGTTTGGTTGTCCTTCCATGCAGAGTATCTGCTATATATGTTTGGTTTTTAGTGGGGAAAAATAACAGGAATAGTTTACAAGATATTATGCAAAGAGAACTTTAGTAAATTGTAATGTATTATTATATTATAATATTATTATATATTAATTATTGAAAAATGGGGTGTGACCTAAAATATGTATTCTTTTCAAGTAAAAAGTGTACTCAAATAAATATCAAACTGTAAAAACAGCTTATGAAATAATATGCAAAGAGAACTTTAGTAAATTGTAATGTACTATTATATATATTAATTATTATATTATTGAAAAATGGGGTGTGACCTAAAATATGTATTCTTTTCAAGTAAAAAGTGTGCTAAAAAAAAAAAAATCAGACAAAAAGTTTTCTAAAAAAAAATGAATAAAAACTGTAACTAAATCAATAAACATCAAAATAAACACATTTATTATGAGCACTGATTACATAAATGTGTGGGAGATGATATATGATAGTGAATAGCTGAGGGTGCATGTTTTTATTATCACTAAAATGTAAATTGCCTAAAATTCTACAGTATATTTATTGCTTTTCTATACATATTTCATTTTATAAAAATATAAAAAATAAGTAATAAAAACACTACTCGCTGAATTCCGGGCCAGCACGATCTCAATGTTGATTCCAAGTTCAAACTCTGATCATAAAAAAAATCTATATGCAATTCTTATGCTTGTCCTGGAAATAAAATGACTTCACTAACTTTGTTTTGGTCAATGCAGTATTTAGGTATGAATTATTACTTAAATTGTCACTAAAATTAGCTTCTATAAAGAATAAGACTTAGAATACATACATGGCAATTGGAGTAAGCAATTGAAGCAATCTGTGAGAGTCCATATATTTCTATGAATTCTAAATCTAAAAAAAGAGAAGAAAAAGAAATTAAAAATTGCATTTAAAAGAAAATCATAAAAAAATTTAAATTTCATTGTAGAAAAAAATATATACAACTTTTTGAACAAAGGGAAGGTTCATGAAGGCATACATTGGCAATTGAATAATCTAAGCAAGTGGCGAGAGAGTCCATTACAATGGTAAAAACATTTTACAAATACTAAATTTAAAAAAGAGAGAAAAAAATTAAAACTTGCATCTAAAAAAAAAAAAAAATTTAAAATCTAAATTTCATTGTAGAAAAAAAATTATACATCATTTTAAATGTAACAAAATGGTAGATCAAATGATGTGAGAACCATAAGTTTCAGATGCACAGATTCTGTGCCAGCTCAGTTTAAAATGTAAACTTCCAGTGCAGAGTGCGATGGGCATACAGGAAGTCAAAGAGTTTTAATAATCAATTACACAGTTATCTTCACCTGCTTTTGGAGAGATAAAGTATAGCATGTAAAAATATCAGATCCAAAGCTACTCAAAGCCATAAGCTAGGAATTACTTTGAAAAAAAAATAATAATACTGGGTAGAGATTTACTAAGTGTTATTATTGAGAACTTATTTTTTTAATATAACATATACTAGATGGCATTACTGGTGAGAAAAAGCAAGTTGTGCTAAACATATTTAAATGATTAACATCTTGAATCACTATATATATATATATATATATATATGATATATATATATATATGTATATATATATATATATATATAATATATATATTACACACTAATCTCACCTTTCTTAATAAATAAAATTCATGTATATTGCTTTTTATTAAATAGTATATCAATTACTGTTATGATATGAATTTTATCTTTAAACTACTAAGATCTAGACCTATTTATAGTTCTGATCATTCTAAGCTTTTTTACAAGAGATTTTATTCACTTGTTTGCTCTCAAGAATATAAATTTAATTTAGCAATATTTAAATGCAGTTTATTAGTGGATTATGTTTTACTTCCAACATGCTAATTGTAAAAATACAAACTAGAAAAACAAGATATTGTTGTAAAATGTTTATTATACAAGCATTGGTGGTTGAGAGGTCAGCACAGTCACCTTACAAGCACTTGTCCCAGGATAGTGGGTTCACTTCCTGGCCAATGCTATGACACATAAAAAAAATTAATTAAATTGACTGAAAAATAAAATCCACTAATGAAGTGATAAATTTAATAAAAACAAAAAAAAATAAGATGAGCTTATCATTCATTACCTCTGACAAAGGTGTAGCAATCAAAAATTCAATTTTAAAAGATATGTACTGCATTGTATATGAGTGTTGCAGTGGCAAAACTATCTTGAAGTGAATTAAGACAATGCACTTGAACCTCTATTAAGGATCATTTTATTTATATAGATAAGTATGCAAAAAATGTTAAGATATATTAAAAAGAGCCCTTTTCAAAATTTTGTGAGAGTACTCAAAAATTCTAGCTATGCCACATTACGATAAATTTAATGTCAAAAATCTTAAGAATACAAACAAAAAACAATAATATCATTGTGAGAATGATGGTGAAAAATTATGTAAGTACATAGTAAACTTCAGTCTTACAGTATATAGACAACACATAATATGTTCAAGAAAACATATGTTGCAGTAACTAAAAAAAATTATATTGATTTTATTTTGAAATAATAAATACCATGTTTTTATATATTTTAATGTGTACTGATTAATAATACATATTTGCAAATGATGTTAAGCCAGAAATAATAATAGAAAATATTAGGTGGATGGAAATAAAACAATAATATCATTTTATAATAATGATAACTGACAGAACAATATAAAAAGTTATTAGTAAATTAAAATGGAGAATATAGTACTATAACTATGACAAGCAGGATTTTGTTGGATAGAGGATTCCCAAGGTTTGAAGAGTCTCATTTTATATATATATGCCATTACATTATTATAATAAGTAAAATTAAAAATAAAGTTCACAAATAAAAATTTGTTTTTTAAAAATAGGAAATAAAAAGTCATCTAAACTTTATATATATATATAAAATCGCACAGATGAAAAATTATTAAAAAAAAACTTTATTAAAAAAAGAAAAAGTTTTAAAACTAAATATTAAGAAAAAAAAACTTGAAAGATTTAATGATAAAAAGAATGTACAATAAATTAATTAATGCTATTGTAAAATGGAAATGATTATAGTTCTTGGGCATGTCAAAATGTATAAGTAAAGGTCAGATAGGAGAGAAAAAACAATAGAAACTAATAGCCAATAAAAGAAATCCCTCAGGAAACGGACCTCAATGAAAAGATCATCATCGTCATGATGTAATGTCCACTGGATCTGAAAGTTTACAATAAAAGGAAAAGTTTGAAAATAACAAGGAAAGATAGAGATGTGAAAGCAGAGATGTGCTATATGTGTTAGTGCAGGGACAGTTGAAGGAGAAGGGATTGAAAAGACACACTCTTCAATCCCTTCAGTTTTTCTTTAAAAAAAGAGGAATGACCAATCGTTTTTCTATATTGCAGACCACAGGACATCAGGGGAATTAATGCTGGATCTCAAATTGCAAGGAATTGTTGAGGATGAACTTTTTTAAATCGTAAGAATTTTATGAGCTTTAATGAACATTATTTCAAAACAATAAGAACTCTAAATTTTAAACCTTTCAATATTTAAATAGAAATAGAATTTCCTATCTGACTAAATTATTTATTAATTATTTTATTGAATGTATTTTTTTTTAAAAAAATCATTTCTATTAATTTATTTTTTCGTTCTTTTAAGTTTTTATTATGATTTTTTTTTTTTCTGTTAAACTAAACTTAAAAAATATTAAATTTAAATCGGGTGTGAATGGCTGCATAGATTTGTAAAGTTATATTAGTTTAAGGGAGGTAAATCTTAGGTTATTTGTTTCATAGTTAAATTGGGATAATCAATTGATATATTGGTGTAATTAGTAAATGTAGTATGAGGTCCACTACATGCAGGATCACATGATACACCACACTTGGGCAAAATAAGTTCCATTTTGTACTGACCATTGGAAGCAGACGTATTCTCTGCTCCTTGGATGACCCTTTTAGCCTATGGAATGAGATAGTAAGATGGCAAAAAGGACTGCAATCCCTTCCTATGGAGTTTTTTTTATTGTTCTTCTCACCAGACAGATGTAACATTCCTCTTCTGGATGCGAGACAATTTCTTCTCTTAACCATGCTATTCAGATGTGCATTCCTGACAGTATGGTATTGTGCTGTCATATTCACGCTGCATTGAATACATCGATATATCAGATAGATTAGTGTTGGTTTGACTGTGAACTTTTGGCCTGGGGTTAAATCAGGGAAAGAATATTTTCTTTTCAAATGCAATCTATGTAGTCTATCCATACTCGACACTAATAAAATATTAAATTCATCTGTGCAAACTTCAAAAATAAAAAAAATAAAAAATATAAATTAAATGCTAAAATTAAAGTAAAAGTTAGACTAAAATAATAATTCTAAATTACATATATGTTAAATAAATGTTTGTGTGTGTTATTACTGGCAGTGGCTTCTTTTATTTTTTTTTAATATTGAAAATATTTTTAAATAAGAATTTATATTTTATAAATCTCTGCATCTCACTGAACTAGTGGCATGGGCTGATCATCAGAATAAAATATATATGTAAAAAAATTAGATCTTAAGAGTACACATCTGCCTACTATATAAATTTTCCAGGTTCAAATAGCCTGGTGGCACCCTGTATGGAAGATACAGTAAGACACTATCCCCCAACCATTATAATATATGTAATAGATTAACACATGTTGATATATGTAAATAAATTTCCAGATTAGTTACATGTATTTCAAGTTGCATTAATCACTTAAATGCTATTTTGATGTAAAGATTTCTTGATCAAGATGCTTCTCACTCTGCCTTAATTAGTATATAGACAAATTGGCTTCAGCTGGTTTGTGGAAACAAACTCAGAGCCAAATATTTGCTTTAACAAATCAGTTGATTTTCCAGTATTAATATGAGATAGATGTTATGTTTGTGTGAAAGATTGTCAGAGCTCCAGGACAGATAGCTAGTGGTGCATGTTTTCTGAAATAGATATGTATTTCAAAATGATTTGTCATTTTTTTCACATAATATGGCAATTATGAATGATGATCACAGCTGATATCTCTCCAGAAATGTTTATACACACATGCTTATATATACACCTTATGAGAACACAAAGATTTTTGCTGGTGTACGTCTAATTTATTTGTCGTAACAACATTTAAAGATAGTACATTCTTAATAAAATTATTTTATTTCAAACTAATGAGTCATGAAGTGAAGACAGGTTAACCGACTACGATCTAAATAGCAGTAATAGGTCAAGATTGATGAAAACTGAAGAAGTATTGAAATGACAATGAAAATGATCAAATAGGGATTTAAATATTGCATTTGGAAAAGAGAATTTCTAAATTTAAACTATAAAATAAATCAGTCATTAATAGGTAAAAAAGTTTTGAGAGAAAATCCATGACATATTTATTTAGTTTTAATTTAAACAATGTTTCAGATGTTAGAAAAATACTCAATTTAAAACTGAAAACCATAAGAATAAAATCAAAGTAAAAGTATAACACAAGTTTATTCGTTAAATGTTTGGCTACATATTATCAGAATGAGTTTTAGCTTCTTTAGCAAAAAATGTAATAGAGAATAAAGCTTTAAATGAAATTATAGAAAAAGTTTGTAAAGCTTTAAAATTTGTTATTCTTTGCATTATTACTAAATACAGGAGAATATGATAAGTATAATTTATTACCTTAAGCTTTAAAACGCTGAAACGCAAAAAATAAAAATAAAAAAAAATTGAAAAATTTAATCATTTGGCTATAAGTTTAAGTAGTTATTTGATAATGAAGAAGATCGGTCATTTTTTCCTTTAAAAAAACTTTGGCTGAGAGTTTTATTTCCCCTAAAATTATTAATAGTAGATAGGAATATTTTTAATAAAAATTTTAAAAAATAAAGTTTTTTTCAGATAATTAATTGGTGAAGAGTGAAGAATTGATGGCTTTTTATAGTTTAGTACAATAATAGACTAATGAATTCTGAAAATTTCTGAAATCTTACTTGAGAAAAACAAAAAAAAAATCTGTTTGGCAAATCAGATGACACGTCTGAATTTAAATATGACTTTGTGCTTAAACATCATATGATCAGTAGAAAAACTAATCACACAATTATTATATATATATATATTGACTAAGGCACTGACAAGAAAACACAATAATCCATTATTCAATTTGAATAACATTTTTAGAAAATATTTTAAATTTATTTTAGGATTGTTTTGTGGTATTATTTAATACATGTTTGATTTTTTTAATAGCTTAAAATTAGAAATTACTACCTTTTATTTTTGAAATATAAGCATAATTCTTATACTTGGAGTTTAAATGTAATTATAGGGGATCTGAACACAGACATTCACTCTCCCTTCAGCTATCCACTCTATCTCATACTACTAATACACATTACTACACACACGAAAAAGATAAATGATGTCCAATATACATACTTCATGCTGACCCAGCACTCATCAGTTTGTCAGATATATGTGTGGAAGATGATCAGAACTAATTGATGAGTGCTGGTTCAGCACAAAATATGTATATTGGAGATCATTTATCTTTTTCACATGTGTGTGGTCAAGGGTATCAGTTGTGTGACATAGATTAGATAGTTGAAGGAAGCTTGGAAGTCTATGTTTAGATCCCCTATAATTACCTTTTATTTTATGACTTGTCTTGGATAAGCATAATTTGAAGATCAGTTATATTTATTGTCATTTAAAAGAAGCAACAAATCTGTTTTCAAACATAGTTAACCATTTTTGTAATTGACTTAACATCAATTGTATTCATATACAGTGGCTGCTAAGTTATAAGTTATCACTTTTTGTTTGATGACATCAACATTGACACAATGATTATTAGTGCTTTATTGTCTATTTTGTTTATACTAAATGATGTAATATATGTAAATTCATAGAAATCAGTCAAGACTTCCACAATCCCAATAACAATAAGCAGTCTCAATCTGTTGTCAAGGCAACCTCCTTTTAACAATAAAGGCGGAATCCCACTTTTATTTATGGTCCGATATATTTATATACACATTAAAGATTGCAACTTTATAATAATAAATGAATGCTATTATATGGGTATATACTATTTATATAATACAAACATTTATTTATTTATTTATTTTTTATATGTCAAATGCGTTGATGGGAAGTGAACCCAGCTAGCTGCTTGGAAGGCAGCTATGCTAACCACTAGGCCACCAACGCTTGGCTATGCATAAAAAAATATAATTAAATAAATAAAAGAAAATGGAATCCGTTTTTTTGAAGTTATATTACAAAAATAAATATTATATGATAATTTTTTTACGTGTATATATATATTTATTATAATACAGCATACAACATATTTGCTTTTTTATAATGTATTTTTTGATTAATGATTAAGAATAAATTTGTATTGTAAACTATTATAAAACAAAATATTTATAAATACTTGTTATAAAATATAAATCAAATATTGAAGTGAAATAATATGATCATTAAACACTTTATTTTTTCCCTAAAATACTAATCCGGAAAAGTGATTTGGCATATGATAAAAAAAAAACTGTTTATAATTAATGTTTTCAGTACCAATAAATTTGAAACAAACCAATTTGTCGTGCAATTTTTATGACTGACATAATTGATTTTGTTTTTTAAAAAAAAAGTTTAAGTAGACCATTTTTCAGAAACTAATGTTTATCAGAATAGAAAAATCTATTGAATCAGCTACCTTGAATAACTGGAATCATTAAATATTATTCATTTATCTATGATAAATGATATTAACTGACATTAGATTAAAATTTATCAATTTTTTCAAAGAAGTAGCTTTTATATTTAATAGAACAGCAAAATAAATGAAAACTTAACTAAAGTAGTTTTTCAAACTACTATTGATACTTATAGCAAAAAAACAAACAAAAACAATTTCACTTTATTCCAACAGTTTTTCTAAAACTAGTCATAGGTATTAACTGCAATCATGGTTTTACTTTGGAAAATTAAAAAGGTAAATGATAATAATAAAAAAAAGTAACAATTATAATTTGAAAAAATAAAATATAATACCATTCTAAATTGTAACTACATTTAATTTTAACTATGGTTTAATATTTTAATTGCAGTTAGATGATGTAAAGTACATTTATTAATGCATTCTATATAGCTTTAGATGAAATTTCATTATTTCTTGAGAAGTAGAATAATTCATTATTTATATTTTAACAATAAACCTTTACAAAAAAGCTATTATTGGTAATGGAGAAAACTTTGTTAGCTTCAGGGTGATTGTCAATTAGTAGAAATTGATAGTTTCCTGGCAACATCAAAGACAATGGTTATTTCTCTTTACATGGATAAAATCTCCTTATTTCTGTTTTTAATTATATATATATAGAGGATTCAAACTTCAAGTATATGAATTATGCTTGTATTTCAAAAATATTACACACACATCATATATATATATATATATGTAATTATATAATTGAATATTTTTAAATACAGTAATTAGATAATTCAAAAATTTTATCCACTTAGGAGCACTTTCGATTATCCTAAAACTTTTATATATTGAATGTATTCAAATGTATTGTTAAATGTTGGCTACAATTATAATCATATAAATAATGTTATTAGAGATTTTAATACAAAATATAAAAATAAAAATTTTAATAATAATATTGATTCTCCTGCTAATAAAAAAATATGGATATCAATATCATACAATGATCAAGTAAATTTTGTAAGGAAAATTTACAAAGATATATGTGATATTGCATTTTACACACCTCCTATATTTAACAACTTAGTAAATAACTCCAAAAATAAAACCTCATTTATAAATAAAAATTGTGTCATTTATAAATGGATATGTAGGTGTGGCAGTGGATATATAGTGAATTGAAATGTACATTGGAAAAAAGAATTAAAAAGCAATTGCTATTATTAAAACTGGTTCAGAAATTAAAACAAAATTTTATAGTAGATAATATTTCAGCATCAATTTTTTTTATAATTATAATAAGTCATGTATTTATGATTTTGACTTCAATTTTAATAATGTAAAAATATTGCAAATTGTAAAAAATAACAATAAAAGAAAAATAAAGAAAGTTATGCTAATATACAAATATAAATATGACTCAATTAACAGGCAGGCAGCAAACATTAAGATCATGGAATTGTGGGAAAGTTAGCCTTTCAAAGTTTTAATTTATAAAAATTTCTAGGATAATCGAAAGCACTCCTAAATAGATAAAACATTTTTAATTATTTAATTACTGTATTTACAAATATTCAATTATATAAACAATTAGGATTGCCAATTCCTCTACAAGTTTTATAATAAATGCTTAGCCAGAGCCAGCACTTAAAATATCTCTGTCAGGACCCCCCCCCCAGGTTTCATGCTTTGGCACTCCTCAAAGAGGTGTCAGGATAGATTCAGACACTAGTGTCTGATCATACCCTGACACCTGTCTGAGGAGTGCCAAAGCACAAAACTACTAGTGTCTGAACCTACACTGACACCTCTCTGAGGAGTGCCAAAGCATGAAACCATGGTCAGGGGTTAGGAGGGGGGTTCCTGACAGAGATATTTTAAGTGCTGGCTCTGGTTAAGCATTTATCATAAACTTGTAGAGGAATTGGCAATCCTCATTCTTTATAACTTACAAGCTCAAGAGATAGGGTCATATGATCTATGATTCTTATTTTGATTCAATTATATAATTACGTATATTGTTTTGAAAAAATACAGACATCAAATAATATTATTACATTTATGTATGTATGCAAAGTTTATGTTATATAAATTTTAACTAGAGAAAACGATTAATTTTGCCTGCAATCTGATTTTCAATTATTTAAGAACAGATATTTCAATTTCAAAACAATCAGCATATCTGCCTTATATCAGATTTTAATCTAAGTTAGGATTTGTTTTTCAGTAGCCAACCTATTTCAATCATTGTTTGGAAAACATATCCAGCTATTGTTAGCAAAAGAGTAATTAGCAGGCCTAGTAAGTCACTGATCTCTAGCTTCTACAGAGGCTTTTATTATGCAGTGGAAATATTTAAAAGCTGGTTTCCATATCTGTCTTTTTTTCAAGTTTAAAGATTGAGATTAAAATCTATCTTTCCATAATAAACTGATATCTATTTAATTATGAGTTTCAATTTTTATTTATTTTTTATTCTTTTGATTGAACTTAGTTCATTTTGAAACATAGTTTTAAATTTGAGAAGTGTATCAAAACCATTCTTTTATTAGTACATATAGCAATAACTTCTTTTTTTCTTAGGATGTAATATGACATATGAGTCTAAAACACATAATTATTTGCATTGATATTTGCAGTACAATTTTTAATTTAATAATTTTTAGGGGATGGAGAACATTAAACAGTAAATACAAAAAAAACCATAGTCTTTTTTCCTTTAAGCACAGCTCTGCTATCTATTGTCAGCTTTAGTAACTAATTAATAAAATATAATAATGCTTAATAAATCTCTATACTATTCTATTTTATCCAATGTCCCAGACTAGTTTTAAGCTTTCATCAGTTTTAAGCTTTAGATCTTGCTATAATGTATCTGGAACATTAGGATCTAACACACCTTTCCTCTAAGAACCATCACTTATCTCTCTTTTGTATTATCAAGCTACCAATCTAACTGAACACCTTATAAATGTTTACAACCTAAGCCAACTTATTTATATGGTCATATAAATCTGAAACCAGTTCAGTATCTATGTATTATATATGTTTTCTTTTTTAACAACTATAACTATCTCTGTCCAGGGATGATATAAAATAGGATAGGGATTTATTAAACATTACAATCTCTCATTTATTAGTTACTAAAATTTACAGTAGGTGGCATAAATATGGTGTAAAACATCAAACAGCAATATGTAAGTGAAAGTAATGTGACATTTTATTGGAAAATTAACAAGCACAATTTAATATTCACTGAAATACCTGTAAAGTACAACATAAATTAGTTTTAAGCATAATTCAGATTTTATACTTCAAAATATGCTATTCTAATTATAAAAGCATAATACTGAAGGAGTAACATATAATGATTAAAAAAGTGGGATTAATATTAAGTACAGTGATTAGATACTTGCAGATCTTTTATATTTATGTTTGTAACAATCTTTATTTTACAAATAACAAAATATGAATGAAAACTGTTTAGTCATGGGTTAAGATTTTATATAAACTTTTTAAAAAAATTTTAAATGCTACTTGTTGAGGAAAAAAATTGATTGATATTTGTTCTATACAAAATATTTATTTTTTCAAATTAGATTACAACCATCATATTGTGCACATAACACGTGATATTTCTATTTCTTGAGACTTTTATTTTTATTAGTACATCCTCCATCTCAGTAACATTTGATACAACTTTAAGCAACTTCTTGATCTCCTTTTGTATTTAACAAAATAAATATTGTACCATAATAATAAGAATAAAATATTAATAAATCCATGATGATTGATGAAACTGTCACATATGAACCAGCATAAGAAATGTTTTCAGTGAAGTTCTCAAAAGTAGATTCTCACAATTATCCATAATAAAATTCTTAATTACACTTATGCACAGTAGAAAGGATTAAGAGTAAAAAAATTTTATACATTATTTCAAATAAAGAAATCTATTCATGCAGGAAAAAATATTGTATCATGCCATTTTTGTCAATGATCAATCAACATGATTAAATTGCAGCTTAAAAATAATGGGTCCAGGAGAAAATTATATTATTTAAATTGAGCCCCCCAAAAAGAGCATATGAAATATGTAAAAAAAAAGACATATGAGATTTCACCATATATTCTTTACTTGGGTACTTGTTTCTCAGTGAATAACCATGGTATTAATATATATTATAACCTGCAATCTATTGTTATCTTATGACCAATCAAAAGCCAACACATTGGATAAGCCAAAATCTGCAAATATAACCTTCTAAGGATGACCAAACAACCATAAAGTAAAGCATAGATCTAAACACAAGTCTAAATCAGTCCAAGATTTCTAATGCTTTAAATAAACATATAATGTAAGAAAGGAGTATGGAGAGATGTATGTTGGGAGTAACAGGAAGAGATCGAAAACACAATGTATGGGTAAGACAACAAACAGGTGTTACTGACCTTATTGAAAAAATTAAAAGACTGAAATGGAGTTGGGCTTGACATATTGCTAGAAGAGATGATAATAGACGGAAAATTGAAATTTTAAACTGGATTCCAAGAGATTGTAAAAGACCCAGAAAGAGACCACATGTGAGATGGATGGATGAAATAAGAAAATGTGCAGGGGTGTTGTGGAGAAGAGAAGTTAAAGATCGGAGAAGATGGATTAAACTTGGAGAGACCTTCATTCTGCAGTGGATTAAAAATGGCTGATGATGATGAAGTAATCTTATAGGCTAAGTAAACAATAAGTAAGTCCTCTTATGGCCTAAATACACAGTAATTAATACATTATTTTATAAGACGTGGATAGATGAATGGTTGATTGATAATTCATAATTATATTCCACAAACAATAATAATGAATAGTGATAACAATCTCAGGTTTTTAAATATTAAATAATTACATTGTATAGAATACTAATTTTGCAATGATGATATAAAATAGTAAGATAATTTAGGCTCTTTTAACTAAATAACAGTGATAATAGCAATGAGACTTATCTTCTTAACAACCTATCAATGCTTTCTTCTGTTATAATAAAGCACAAGTTTATCTAAAGATGGATTTAAACATAATATCCCCTAGCAAAGATTAACTTTTATTTTTGGTTCCTATATCATTAACTAAATAAAATCAAGTTTTCTTAAAATTTAAAAATAATTATCTAATAAAAGCCAAGCTAAAATGATACAGTAGGTAAAAGGGCATTTTGTTGTACTAAACATATCACTAAGTAATCTAACATCAGCATCAATAAAATAATCTTTTATAAACTTAATTGCATATTAATGTGACAATTTCAAAATAATATATATTTATATACTTTGAACACTGTTAATATTTAAATGAATTTTCTGGTATATGGATGTGACAAATGGTAACAAATACAGAAACGTAATTAAAGAATAAAATAATTATTTATTAGAAAGACTAAATATATTTTCTTTTAGTCTACAATTCAACAAAAGATAAATTATTTACTACTACTTACAATGAAATTAAATTAAAGAAACCTTTACATCAATTAATACATGTTAGATATAATACACACATAATATACCATATCCGTGATATATTTAGATTATACAAATAAAAAAAAATCTCTTACAGTTTGAACTTAATAATAAGTAATACAGATTAAGGTTAATTAGCGCATCTGAATATTCTAATATTATAATTGTAGCTAGTAACATAATAAAATATATTTATATTGAAATTAGTGTGCAATTTCTTAATATATAATTTATATTATAGACGATCTAATATAAAGAAGTACATTGTATTAGTCTCAACTAATAAAAAGCTCATGGAATAGAGTAGTATAAATTCAATCCTTTAGTCAACACACAATCATTTGATAACATATAATAAAGAGTGGGGAATATAATCACACAAATGCTCTTTATAATGCAAAAATTGAAATATCTGAATATTTATGGGTGATGGTGATGAGAAAACAAGTCTACACTAAAGTGGGCAGATCAACATTGGCTTGATGCTCTATGTGTATGTGATCTGTTAGTATCTACAACTAACAGAAAGAAAGGCTTAACTTTATGTAAGTAAAATGAGAAGTCATCAACAGAATTGCCACAATAAATACATAGGTATAATCAGAAATAAGAAAGGCATTGAGATAATTAAATGACAAACTTTAACCTACATCTGCTCATATTTATAACATATATAGTAAAAATATAATTAAGAGACCAATAAAAATGTATGCAAGAGAGATAAATAACAAATTAATTTTAAAGTTATGATAATATAATAGAAATTATACACCAATCCAAGGCAAAATATATAATATATATCAAAGTAGTGACTTTATTCTTATAGAAGTTTATAAAATATACACAAATCTCCCATTGCCATCTCTCAAAATACTAGGAATATGAACATAAATTATTTATATACACCACCTTTAAATATATGGTTATGCAAATAAAGAATAAAATAAAATAGGATTAACAAATATCAAATGCACATAACAGTTCAAATATTATAATAGTAAAATATAAAAGTAAAAAAAATCTTAAGCGATCTTCTCCTTTTTTGCAAAAAAATTATTTTCACTAATTGCAGGTTTGACCTCTTTAATTACTCTTTATCCTGCTTTATTTAAGAGCACATTTCAAACATGATTCCAAATGATCACATATATATTATATTCACTAGAAAATTGAAGATTTCCCATAATACTGAGATTGTGTTTGATAAAATAATACAGTAGGATGATGATTTTTTTAAAAATAAAAAAAATTGATATTGACTTTATTATGAAAGAAGCTTTCATCAGCATGTCATACCTTGCAAGAATCAAAGTGATAGCTTAAATCAAAGAACAAATTGAATGTATCTCATAATGAAAATGTATATTAAAGCTGCATCCAAGCAAAATGTGGTTCTATATTTTATATAGGCAAGCTATAATCATGATAGGTAATTTATAAATGCATAATACAAATGAGTTATATTAAATAGGTTGCAAACACATATATTACAAAACAGGTATATAAATATGACAAGCTCATTATAAACTAATAAGTATATCCAAATGTAATTATTTTTAGAATAAAGTACTACTTATATTACAGAACAGGTATATAAATATGACAAGCTCATTATAAACTAATAAGTAAATCCAAATGTAATTATTTTCAGAATAAAGTACTATAAAATAGAACATACATCTTAATACAATGTAAAACAAACAAAATGTAATAAATATAAATTTTTAATTATATTTTATAATGAATGATAAACACCATGGCCATAGATTAACCCTTTTACACTCCACTAACATTCTGATAGATTTCTTTGTTCTCACTAGATTTAAGTTTTCAACTTTCACTTTAATATTAAACCATTATTTATCAAAATATAATAAATTTGATCTCATTTGATAGATGTTTTTGTTTAGAAATTAAATAAATTTAAAAATATCTCATTTGGTTTTTGGAATTATTTTAAAAATTAGATTTTAATCAAAACACAGCTTTGTCATGTCATCAAATTTCAGATGGAGCAGATTCAATTTACAAAATAAATAAAATCTTCTTTGTTTGATGTTGGTTTTAAAAAATCTGAATAAATTATTTTTAATAATCTAGTAAATCTATCAATTTACGCTTTAAAAGTTTAAAATTTTTTCATAATTTTTACGATATCACTAAATCTTATAAGTCTGTTGAGTGACATCATTTTTAGACAGTTTGTTTCCTGTGATCTTAATCTCTATGGCAACATTACAAAGAAAAATATATTTTTTTATATTTAAAAATAAAATTCTATAAAAAAATAAATATGTAATAATATATATTTTGATTTCTAATAATTATTACACAATTACAATACAAAAACAATCATAAACTTTCCAAAAAATTAATTTTTTAAACTATCATAATATTTTCTCAAAATAATCTGGTAAAGTTTGAATCATCAAATATATGAAAGACACCCATCATCATGGAGTTTAAGAAACTTTGAAGCCCTGCTTATTTGACTGTCCTGCTATCTTTTAAATTTTTTTGAAATTAAAATATTAGAAAAAATAAATATATGAATTTTAAAGCTGTAAAGAAAAGCTTCACAAAATTTCTCTGCATGGTGAAAAACATAAATACAATTTCTTGACTTCCAGCCTCAGAAAGTTTTGTAATGAAAAGAAAACCAGTTAATCAAATAAAAATCAATATACTTCATAGTACAATAATACAATAAGTTTCTAATTTCAGATAAAATATTATAATAAGATTGAATAGAATTAAAAAAGGTTGCAAGATAATAAGTTATATAATACCTCAAATTGCATCATTGAAGTTTCAGCTTCTGTCTCCACAGAAAAGTTGCTTTCTTCCCCTCCATTTATAGAAATTTAGAGAGATTAAAGTAAAATAGCACAATTTGAGAAATAGGTTATTTGCTCAGATAAATTGTCTTTTTAGTAGCACATATTGTCTTGTTCTCCAAAACAACTAAAACTTAAACAACTTGGTTGTAGACTTCAGCAAGTAAAAATAATAGTAGTATGACCAATTTATAATGATAATGAAGAAGTAACCACTATGCTTTCAAAACTGCCCATTTTATACTCATTTTTAGAATAACGTGATTCCAATTAGGATAATTAATACAAGGGGGTTATTACAATTGACAGGAATATAGAACATTTGCATCACAAATAATTTACATATAATTTAAATAAATATAGAAAAAAATAATTTTCAACGTTTTTTTTTAGTAAAAATATATTTGTTAATTAAGACAGTTATTTAAATTTGAATAGTAATGAAAGAAGGAAAAAACTTTTTTTTTTTTTTTAATAGATTAACAACAGATAAATTTATGAAAGTTAGGCTTAACTTCTCGAAATCAGTGTACATTCTTAAATAAATAAAATGCAATCATACACCTTTAAATATATAAAATAGAGCAAAATTAAGGTACTTGATTAAATTAATAGAGATAATATCAGCTAATCTTTTAAAATCATAATAAAAAAAAATTTTTTTAGATACTAGATCATCCCTATATTTATTTTCTAGGTAAAATAAATGGTCATAATATATATTATATCTGAAATGATCAGTAACTTTAAATCCTTAAAATACTTTATATATATATATTAGTCAAGTTTTTTGTAGTCCACTTATCATTTTTCTGAATAATAATAAAATTCCTATTTGGAGGACTTAAAGTACTAAGTAACAGAGCAAAGCCATCCTTTTAAAAAGCTTACAAAGACTGCAGTTATATCTTGTGTATGTTTATGTTAAAAATATTTGATTTAATACTAAAAGTAGCTTATTATATAGATAAAAAACATTTAATATCGTTCTTAATCGTTTTTTATATTGGTTATGTTTGAATAAACGACAGAAACTTGAAATAACTAGTATAAGTGCATTCACTGTTAAAAACACTTGACTAACATTAATGATCTTATTACACTTAATTAAAATTATAATATAATTAATGTAGTTTCTTATTTAAATTTTATCGGCCACAATCAGTCTCATTCTGTAATTCATATTCACATCAAAATTTAAGGATTAACTCATATAATTTTTAACAAGTTAAAGAAATGGTTCCAAAATTTAGTAATGAGTAAATAAATAAAAATGGATTGTTTTTCAAAAACATTTGGTACTTAAAAGATAAATTATAAGTTATGAAGTATTCTAGTAATGATTAGAAATAGAATATTAAAGAAATTAATAAGTATTGAAAAAAGTGACAAAAACTTTGTTTTATATATGTATTTCAGTTTTTTATATCTTTGTTTCAATTATTGAAAATTTTATATTAATTCTAACACAAAATATTATAAAGTTTTCCCCCCCTCAATATTCTAGCGCAGTAGTAATTTTTAATTTTCATTTAAAGTACTAAATATTTTTTGAAAAAACAAACAAACAACAACAACACATATACACATAACAAATATGAGCAATGAGAGGCAGAGATAATACATGACCTCAATATAAATCATTACCAGATAAAATTTGATTTTTTTTAGTCTGCTCTTGTCTTTTAAATAAATCTTGTGTTAAAGATTTGCAGAGGTCCCTACTGTCGTTTTTTCAGGCGGGATCTTTAGCAACAAGAGAATATACATGTAAATGGAAAACTATGGGTGATTTAGTGTGCAAATTGTGTAAGAAAGGTATAGAAAATATTAGGCATCTGTTGATTGAATGTAAATGCTTGAAAGTAGAAAGGGTACAGATAATGAAGTTATGGGAGAATAGATATGAACAAAGTGATTATACAGAAAGTGAGTTATTGGTTTTTATGCTGGGGTTGTGAAAAGATAATGGGGATTTAGATATAAAGGCCATAGAGTGGACAAAGATTATGTTGTGAAAATGGGATGGGGCAGAATATGGGAAGATTTATAATGGGGAATGAAAAATAAAGTGGCTAGCAGGTTTATCTAGGCATAATTGCTGAGATATTATTGACTTCGTTTAAGGAGAAGCCAAACACATCACATCACATCATCGTATAGTCTTAAGGTTATAGCCTTAATAAATATCACTGTAAGGCTTAAGAGAATTTTTTTCAAGTAGCTGGTCCATAATCAACCCAGATAACTCTCTGGTATTAATCGGTAAATGAGTGTGTCACTATTCTTGGTAAGGAATAAACAAGGATGAACAACATTCAGCCCTTAACTACGTGCAGTTTGCAAGTCTGATGAATAATACTTTCTTCCTCACTTTTACTCTATAAATGACCATTGAAAAACATTTGCCTTTTTATAATATCTTTATCCATTTGTTTGAAAGTTGGTGGTAATAAATAGAATTTTTCAATATATATTATCATTAGGATTTTTAAATATTCCGAAATAAGAATTTAATTTAATTTATTTTTGTGAAATATTAGCCAAACAATCCACATTTAAATACTTAATTCTCGGTTTTAAAAATTATTTTCTTGTATTGTAAAGAAATGCATATATTTTAAAAAATTACAGATAGAAATTGTTTTGGATAGTTTTATATCAGCAAGCAAAAAAAATTAATGCATACAGTAAAAGATGCACCTAAACGTGATTGTGAAATAGTTGTAATTTTAATTTGAAAAAAACTTAAAAAATTCCGTTATTATATAAAAATTCAATTGTAGATATTTTTTATTATTAAAATATGATCATCATATTTAGAGCATATTTGAAATATTTTTCAGCAATATAGATCTCATTGTTTAATTATAATAGATTCCGTAGATAATGAACAACATATAATGGCTATATATATATATATTTGAAAACCAGGCACTCTTCACAAACCTGGGAGCTTAACTATAAATATAAGGGATTTGAACTCAGATTTTCAAGCACCCTTCAACTATCCACACTATCTCATACAACTGATATACATGACCACACACATGTAAAAAAGATAAATAATCACCAATATACACATTTCATGCTAAACCAGCACTCATCAGCTGGTTTAGATTATCATCTCCCACACATATAATCAGTGCTCAATTTATATTAAGATAGCAAATCTTCATACTTTAATGGATAGGCTTCAATCCATTCCAACTTCCAACCTTTCAGCCATCCATATCACACAAAATCTGATGATGAAAACCCAAATCCCATGTATTTAAATTGAGAAGTTCCTATACATGAGGGGTCAGAGTGTCTTGAGATCAACATGGGCATGGTAATAATACTTGCATCAGCATGGGATTTGGGTTTTCGTCATCAGATTTTGAATGATATGGATGGCTGAAAGGTTGGAGGTTGGAATGGATTGAAGCCTGTCCATTAAAGTATGAAGATTTGCTATCATAATATAAACTGGACACTGATTATGTATATGTGTAGGAGATGATAATCTGGACCAACTGATGAGTGCTGGTTTAGCATGAAATGCATGTATTAGTGATTATTTATCTTTTCTACATGTGTGTGGTCATGTGTATCAGTTGTATAAGATAGTGTGGATAGTTAAAGGGTGCTTAAAAATCTGAGTTCAAATCCCCTATATATATATATATGTGTGTGTGTGTGTGTGTGTAAAAGACATTTTGTGGGTTCATCCATATAAGATTTTAATTAGATATTCCAACATTTCAACTTGATCCCACAAGCCCTCAGTTGGGAAATGAGAGTCATTGTAAATAGGGTCTATAAAGATAGTTGTAGAGACTCTATAATTATATAGTATTCATTTCCCACTTGAGGTCTTGTGTATTTAAGTCAAGACATTGGAATATCTAATTAAAGTCTTATATAGGTGAACCCACAAAATATATCTTTTATATCTGTAACCCATGAAAACATTTATATGAACATATATATATATGTAATTCTTCAAAAAACAATACAATTATTAATACAGTAAATAATATTTTAAAAACAAATATCTACTAGAATTTAATAGAAGTACTTTCGACTACCTAAATAGTCGTTATCAACTATATTCAAATTCAGTTACAAAAAACCGTTACAAATGTCTACAAATACAATTACGTCATACATCAATTTTCCCACAATTCATTAATTTTTATATTAGCAGCTTGTCTATTTATTAAATGCTGCTAATATAAAAATTAATGAATTGTGGGAAAATTGATGTATGACGTAACTGTATTTATAGACATTTGTAATGGTTTTTTGTAACTGAATTTGAATATAGTTGATAACGACTATTTAGGTAGTTGAAAGTACTTCTATTAAATTCTAGTAGATATTTGTTTTTAAAATATTATTTACTGTATTAATTATTGCACTGTCTTTCAAAGAATTATATATATTTGTTTATAATTGGAATACAGACAATTGATTACTAATATATATATATATAATATTAATCTTGTTGATTACTAATATATATATATATAATATTAATCTTGTTCTTCAACATTTTTCATCATTTCCTAGTGGCAATTTGAGTTAATAGTTCAACATTTTATTTTAGTATTAAAATTTTTATTTAATATTATGAATCAATAAATCGAAACTTGATTTATTAGAAATATAAATTTACAAATGAAATACATTATAAAACAAAAATAATAAAGTGAATTACATAATGAGAATAATAAGTTTTTTTTTAAAAATGGAGAATTATTACCAAGTCAATAAATAAAAAAATAACAAAATCTTTATTGATTGAATTTCATTTTTTAAACATGAACAAATTATTATAAAGCCACGAAGTTATGAATTCTGTTTTAAAATTTAAAATAGCATTTATAATTTTTAAAATATCACAAAAGTTCTATATTATGTTTGAGAGTGCATAACAATTATAGTTTTCTTTTTACCATTACTTTAAATTTCTTAATTAGTATTTTTTAAAAATCAAACATATTTCAAAAAATGTCAAAGTAAACATAAATATATTTCTTTTTTCAATAATTATTATACAAATATTTTGTAAACATTATCATAAATATTTAAATCAACTATGGAAAATAACCATTATTTTGCTCATTGTTAACAACAATCAAAAAGAAATTTATAAGTTTGTTTATTAACCCAATTCAAAGAATTTATCAATCACCAATGTTCTAGGCTTTTGTCAGTTTGTTGTAGACATCTCTGTAGATTATTAATATTGTCAGTTTTTTTTCAAAACTTATAAGTCAATATTTAATTAAAATCTAGTTTTTACAATCAAATAAATGTAAAACCAACAAAATAGCACTAAATGTAGGTGCAAAAGAATGATTTAAAGCTAAAGTTACAGTAGCATTATCACAGTACTTCACAACATCATGTAAAATGTAAAAAAAACCCTGAAAAACAATGTTTTAGTCAATGAAATAGCTTTTTTAAAAAAATCAGTTCAGAATAGTAATAATAAAATAAAAGAAAATATAAATTATTTTTTTCAACTTTAGTAGATTACTGTTAATGATTTTGAAACAGATGAGTCTATTTCCTGAATTCTGCATTCATTTGTATTGATTTTATTTATTAATATGATTTGCTTTTGTTCTCTCAGAATTTATGTCAATTGTGAAATGTAACTAAACATTAAGAGCTGAATGTATTTTTGGTGCTGTACATTAAATTCACAGTATTCAACTGTTATGAAATAAAATCTATTTATATTAATAACAGAAATTTCAAAGCCTGATCACTTGGAAATTACAAAATCATAGGTTCAGTATATGAGGTGTGAGATTTTAATTCCTAGAATGCATTTTTATAAAATGTGTGGAAGTATAAACAAGTGGATACTATTGTCTTCAAAGTAGTCCCCTTGTATATCTATACACTAATTAAAATGGCATTCCCATTTCTGGAAGCACACTTGGATAGTTGAGCAGCTATCACCCATTCTGTTGGATATCATTTATGATAGAAATCTTTTGAAAATAGCATAGGGTGGTAGTCTATTTGTGTAACTGATTTTTTGGACAGGGGTCTCTCACAGTTATCACACTATGACTAGGTGCATTGTGATGATAAATGATCCATTTGTCAGGCCACAACTCAGGTCTTTTTCTTCAAACAGAATCTTGTAATTTCTTAAGTAATTTTTTAAATAAAACATTGTTGATAGATTGTTTGTCCCTGTTCAATAAATTCTTGGTGAACTATTCCCTTGTGATCAAAGAAACATATCAACATGATCTTAAATGTGAGCACAAGCATGCCTTTATAGGGCTTGGTGAATTCAGGGATTTTCATTCCATGCTCTGACATTTTGTTTCTGGGTCATATTGGATGCACCAAATATCATCACCTGTAATTACTCTCAGAAGTAGATAAATATTTGATTGCAACATCAAACCGATGCTATTTCTGTTCATCCTCAAGATCTGAGACATAAACTTCACATATTCTTTATTCAAAATTAGCTTGGTCTATTAATCTGCAATTCTTCAGCTATCAATCTCACATTTAATCATCTAATGGACCATATTTCACCTTGCACTTTGTTAATATTAACATCAGTCATTGTGTTTTTGGTTGTCCACTTCTGGGATCATTCATCACATTTTCTCACCATCTTTAAACATTGTATGCCAGTCAAACACATTCAATTTCTTCATAGCATCAACACTATATGCAATTTGCAACAGTTGCAATGCTTCAGTAGCATATTTTCTGAATATCTTACTCAAAATTTCGATCATCTATTTTTACTCAAAGTGTATACATGCATATTTATTATCTTCTCAATAGCTAACTAACAATTAGCTTTATCAGTTTACCATATGTTAGCTTGAACATGTTCAAACATAAATACTCATGGCATTTCAATAGAATTAGGTCACAGATAAAACTACCTGGCCATTCCAGGAATTATTGTGTCACATTTTATATTATTAGAATTAATAATTCATTATCATTTGATTTATTAAATATCATGCCAATTTTCTGAGTGTAAAATCGTGCTCAAGTTCTTTCTCAAAAACAAAACAATTGTAATGAGAATTACATGTATTGACTAAGATGTGCAGAAAAACCAGTTTTTGTTTCACTATAACAAATAGCTGTAATTAGGCCATTCATGTAAAAAATTACATAATTTTATGTTAATCAGTCTAATTTATTTATCAATTTATTTAAAATATGATAAGATCTGAATCCTATATTAAAATTCCCAGAAACATTTTGTTTTCCAATTTTAAATAGAATTTAGAAATTTAAGATAACACAATCCATTTATTATTAATTTCAAAGTCATATTTTAATTTAAATCTCTTATAAAAACACCAATATCTGTATAATAAACTATCATTAAAACCAACTTTTAATGAGTTTTTAATATAATTCTTGAAATTTTGCTTCCTATCTGCTTTAAATTTTTATAAGTGAAAATTAAAAAGTTTTGTGAGACTTAATTAAATTCATATATTACAGGTTTGTATGATAAAGTATGTATAAGTCCTCCTAAATTCCAAGATTTTACAATCATTTTATAATCATCATCATTATATTATTATTATTACTACTACTACTACCATTACTGTTGTTGATGTTGTTGTTGTTGTTGTTGTTGTTATTATTATTATTATTATTATTATTATTATTATTATTATTATTATTATTATTATTATTATTATTATTATTATTATTATTATTATTATTATTATTATTATTATTATTATTATTATTATTATTATTATTATTATTATTATTATTGTTATTATTATTATTATTATTATTATTATTATTATTATTATTATATACAATATACATATAAATATTTTAAACAATGAAGATTACTTTCATATTCAATCAGAACTATATCCACACATATATCTTTTATGTATAACACCAGAATTTCTATTCATAATGGCCTGTATAATACAATCTTTAATCTAACAGTTAAATTACAAACCATGCCACTAAGTACTAAACTTATGGGCTAGTTCTTATTTATTTTAAAGAACTTGTTTGAATAGATTGTGGCAATATCCCCATCTATCAGTTCCAATACATCAGTAATGAATTCTGATATATACTTGTTTACATCATAGTTTACTAAAAGTTTTTTTTAATAATGTTTATAAATTGCAAATGATATATAGATCCATATAATTTGAATATATCAAATAAGATCATAATATAGTTATCAGATATTTTAGTTGTACTTAATGTTTTTGATTAATCAAAGGTAGACTTAACAATTAACTTACCAAAACTCAATATCTTCTGCAATCATTTAGCCATTATAAAGATGTTTTATAATAAAACTTCAATCTTAGTGATGAACATGTTCATATTTTAGTCAGAGCATAAATATTCAGATACATTTTTTGTACATATTTTATCAATATATTAACATAAAACAACATTAATAAATATATTTTCATTATTTTTATATTATAATCTTCAAATTTATAAAACCCCCGTTTGATACTTTGCTGTTCATTTTAATGTATACACATTTTTATCACATAACATCAATTTAAAATTATGAATTATCTTGTTCTATTGTCTTCATGATTAAAAATTATTATCCTTTTAAAATATTTGTGAAACTTATTTAATCATAACTTCTTTTTCCACTAAAAATTTATTGTCATCTCATTATCTGAAATAATATCTATGTGCAAATTTTTCTAATCATTCCCCAAAATTTGAATCTGAAATCTAATATATGTTTAAATTCCATATTAAATCCATATTTGACATGTTGACATAATTGTTGTATATATCTATATTGATATTTTTAGTAAACTGCTTTTTAGATAAAAACTTAAATATTTTATTAAATTTATGCTGCAAATGTTTCTGTAAAATCCCACATCGATTTATAATTTCATTTGGAAAATAAATAAAAAAAACATTATTAACATCCTTTTAAGCAATATTTAATTAAAACTTCTTTTGCATCTTTTAATTATTGTCATTTATAGCAAAACAGTTGTTTTCTTATACATGCATACACATGGGTCTCGTTTTATGCAGATTATTTTAATGCAATTTTGAAGTTATGTGATTCATGTTTCTTCTTAATATCTTTCATATTTCACTATATTTATTAGATATCAAGAAATTTAAATTATTAATAACTTATTTTGACTTAAAATACTTTTTTTTTTCCAAAAATATAATATTATATTAGCAGCTAACGTGGATATGGCCTGAAGCTGTATTTAGAATGTTAGCTTCTATGTAAATAACCTACTTATACTAATGAGTAAATAATAATAATAGATTTATATGCACATATAAAAATATTGCAATAAATATTCAAAAATTTTAAACTTTTAAAACGTATTTTGTTAGATATTAACAGAAATAAATATTTTTTAGATTTTTAAAATAAATAATAATGAAGATTTTATTGATTTTATAAACTGAAAATAATCTTTCTAATGATAATGTATAATCTTTTTGTTTTGATTGCAAGCTCATTTTTTTAATATAGAAACAGAAAACCATTAACACAGTACAAAACTGAAAGTGGCGCTAGTTGTACATCACACCACGAATCTGATTTCTTATCAGTTCACAAACGAATGCATATTGTCAAATAGCGGTAATGATTAAAATATGTATTAAAAATGTAAAATTAAATACTGTAATTAATAAAAAAAAAGTAAAAAAAGTTTGTCTTGTATTAAGTTTTTTTTCAAATATTTGAAATTTTTTATTAGTCATACTTTATTTCCTTATTTTTTTAATGCAAATTTTAAAGTAATTTTTCCTTGTTGCTTTGCTTTTATGCTGATTTCTGAAAATTACAGAACCTATCCCCCATTTTTCAAGGTAAGTTAAGTTTATTTTTGTGCAATTTCTTTTGTGTGTGTTTTCTGAGGAACCTATCTATCGCATAAAATGAGACCCTGGTGTGTATATATATATATATATATATATATATATGTTGATTCCAATGTATTTCTAATTATAAGTCATACTTAACTAAAATAAATTAAAAGTGAAAATATGTTGAAATAAGTTATTCTAAAAAAATGTTTAAAATTTTTACAAAGATAAGTGCCATAAGAAGATTTTTTTCAAACTGTTATTACATAACTTTAAATCAATGTATACTATACATAATAAAGCCATTATATTATTACAAATGATTATCAAAAGTTATGCTTAAAAATGTAAAAAAATATATTTAAATATTGTTTAAGAAAAAGAAATTAATAATATTTATGATTTTTTTTTCATTTGTCATAGCATCAGCCGGAAAGTGAACCCACTAACTCGGGACAACTGCTTGTAAAGCAGCTGTCACTGACCTCTCGACCACCAATGCTTGACTAATATTTATGATTTTGCAATAAAGTTATAAATCAGTGTGAAGTTTTTCAAAACAGCTTATGACATAGCTTTGATATTAAAGTTTTTGGCTGAAAAGTGTAATAAAGATGTCAGTATAAAAAGGTGTAACAATTAAGTAAAATTATCAAATGTGAAATAATGGAATATAAGTATTTCTTAGAATTTTGATCAAAATTTTTGGAGGCAATTAGAAAAATCCTCATATGAAGATTATTGCAGATATTATGATTTTATGCTTTGGATTTGTAGATTATGAAAAGGTATCTGATTCTATAAGCATTTCTTCAGTGATTAAAGAATTGGATAATCAAGGTTCAGGATATTATTATATTCTAAAAAATATAAAATGCAACAGCAATAATTAAATTATGTAATGGTACTGGAAAGATTAATATTGAGAAGAGTGAATGACAGCAGGAACCCATATCTCTAAAAAAAATTACAGCAGTTGTACAAAAAATATTTTGTGGATTAAAATGGGAAGATCTAAAGGAATAAAATTAAATGGATATTATTTAAGACATCTAGATTTTTCAGATGATGTAATTATTTTTGCAAATAATGCTTTAGAGCACCAAGAAATTGATGCAAAACTTATCAGATGAAAATAAAAAAGTAGGACTAAAGATAAATGTCAAAAAGACTAAATTTTCTCAAAAGAAGAAAATAAAAATTGATAATGATGAGTTAGAAGAAAGTAATAACTGCAAATACCTTGGCAAGATTGTTCCTACAGATGGCAACATAATGGATGAAATTAATCATAGAATTAAACTTGGTTGGAGTGCTTTAGTAGAAATAAGTTAATATTAAAAGAAAATATGACTAGGTATTTGAAAAGGAAGACTTTTAATAAATGTTATTTCTCTGTTTTTATTTATGGGTCTGAAACTGGGATACTTAACAGAAGAGCAATACAGAGACTTCAGCTCATTCAATGAAGTGTGGAGAATTGTAGATCAAAAAAGAAATGACATCATTGAAAGGATTAAGAGACTGAAGCAGAATTAGGCTGGACATACTTCTAGAAGGGATGATAATAGAGGACCAGTTGAAATCTTGAAGTGTATTCTAAGAGATTGTAAAAAAACCAACAAAAAGACCATGTGTAAAATTGTGCTGGAGTTATGTGGAGAAGAAAGGCTAAAGATAGAAGATGAATTGAGTTTGGAGAGACCTTCATCTTGCAGTGGATATAGATAATGGTTGAAAATGATGTTGATGATTGATATGATAAATGAATTTTAGAGAAAAAAATATGTTAATTATTCAATAAATTTTACAAATGTTATTAGAAAATAATAGTTTTGGATCATTAAGATAGTGGAATAAGATAATTCATCTTTTAAACTGATGTTATGTGATAAAGATGTGTGTGATATTAAAATGAACAGCAAATTGATAAACTGAAGTTTTTAAAAAATGATGATTATTATAATTATAGCCAAACTATATATATATATATATATATATATATATATATATTATATATATTTTATTTGATATATATATATATATATATATATATATATATATATATATATGTTAATCAAATAAAATACACATTACATATTAACAATTGTAATTGTAATAAATAAAATTATAAAGTATTAATAATGGTAATAAATATTTATAATAACAATTATAAAAGTCATGGAAATATATTCAGTTACTTTTATAACCATTTACAACTGTTTAACGTTTTAATTTTGTCTGATGTAAAGATGATCATGTAATATGCCAAGATTTATAAATTTTAATATTCCTACTGTGTTTATAAATTAAAGATTTCTTAATTCTATTTATAAAAATTATCTCTTTGATTTTTCCATTATTGTGATTTCTTCCTTCATGAAAAATTCTAGTACTAATTAGATCAAAATTGCAAATAAAATTATATTTTTTTTATATGATTAAAAAAACAAATGTTATTAAATTATTATTATTACTTTTTTCATGTTTATTTAAAAGATGGCATTTAAAAACCATTTTTCAATTTGACATCACAATTCTCAAATTTAGAAAGACTTGCATTTGCTTATAATTTAATACACTATATTATTTTTTTTTGTTTTATAGATAACATATTTTAAATTATTCATCAATTTATTAACATTAGGTGGAACACAAAATGAAACGTTATATAATTCTCCATATTTATCTTTAATAAACTTATGATGAGTATTTGAAATCTATTGAATAGATATCCATCATTTATTAATAATACATGGTTTCTATAAATTAATGCTATATATTTTTTAAATTGACATAAAACATATAAAATTGTTTATTATTATAATCAATATCAATCCCTTTTTGAAAATTTTACAAAAGAGCTAATTGAAATTGATTATAATTATATACAAATATGTTATACATCAATTTTAAAAATATTAACATTAATTTAAAGAAGTAATCTATTAATAATAAAAAAATTGATATTTATTCCATATGTTTCAGCGACTCAAGCTAAATTTATTAAGAATATATAAGGAGAGTTATATGATGATTAATTTCATGTTTCACCTAATGTTAATAGCTTGGTAAATAATTAAAAAAATGTGATACCTATAAAATAAAAAAAATGATATATCAAATTACATGTAAATTCAAAGCTTATATATTGGAAAATCAAAATATATTAGGAAATAGGTAAAAGGACATCAGCTTTTATGGAAATGCGCAAATAATAATAATAATGATGATGATGATGATGGTGTTGATGATGATAATAATAATGATAATGATGATGATGATGGTAATAATAATAATGATAACAACAACAACAACAACAACAACAACAACAATAATAATAATAATAATAATAATAATAATAATAATAATAATAATAATAATAATAATAATAATAATAATAATAATAATAATAATAATAATAATAATAATAATAATAATAATAATAATAATAATAATAATAATAATTTAAAATAGCATCTGTTCTATTTGTTCATGGATAACATTAAAATTTTTTATGAAGAAAGAAACTATAATAAGAAAAAATGGTGATTTTTATAAATAGAAATAAGAAATCTTTCATTAATAGACAAAATGTGGATATTAAAAATCATAAATTTTGGAATATTACATGTTGATGTTTACTTCCAGAAAATTTAGAATACTTAACAGTTAAAAAAAAGATTACGAAAGTGAAAGTATTTCTATGTTTTTGTAATTATTATTATATGTATTAAACCAGAAGTGCTATCAGATAACCAGTTATGATATGTAAATAATATAGCCACATCTCTCATGTTTAAATATGGCAATAGATTATCAATAATCTGTTGACAGCCAACATTATTGTTAGATATTAAATAGAAACTATATAATTCGCCTTAATAAGAAATTGCTGATATTCTATTCATTTATTTAAGCATGAGATCTATAATGATATATATCATCACAAATAAAATCTATTCATGTTAAAATTTACTATTGAGGCTGACAAATCTTTAAATAATATTTTAAAGTTAACAACCAGAACTTCTATTTATTTATTCAATGATATTTTATTATTAATCAATAAATAATCAAAATTACCCCCAATTCACATCTCAAACAGACTAGCCAAAAAATAAATTCTAAAACACTACCAATGGTTTCTCTGCTACAAAATAATATATTTAAACTAAACATGATCCACATTTCCACTTACTTCCCATCAACCCTTAATATTAAAAGAACTTTTAAATAAGTAATCCACAATCTCACTTACTTCCTATCAACCCTTAATATTAAAATAACTTTTAAATAAGTTAACTTATTTAAAACTTCTTTTAATATTAAGGGTTGATGGGAAGTAAGTGGAATTATTTAAAAGTTCTTTTAATATTAAGGGTTGATGGGAAGTAAGTGGAATTGTGGGTCATGTTTAGTTTAAAGATATTATTATTTTGTAGTTGAATCTACTTGAGAAGTCTGCTTGTAATAAATATGTCAGACATATCCTAAATATATATTAAACAGTCCAGATAGATGTCTGCTCTAATTGTCATGCTTAACATATCTTTCTATGGCTACTATATTATATGAAAATATTGACAAAACATTCTGAATATGCATACATTTTTGAGAATAATTTCCATCAGATGCCTTGGAATACTGTTAATAATCTATATAAATATAGCAGTGGCTTATCTTAAAAATACTGTAACAGTAACTGATTTGTTGTTAAACCTTGAATATGCATTTATTTTCTATTAATTAATGTATTTCAATATAGTTATATTTTCATTAAGGCAATTAAAAAACTAAACATTGATATATATAATAAATAGATTACAACATCTTAAATATATGTAAATAAGTCTGGAAAGATGTCACTTTTAAATGTCATGGACAATACATTAACTACAATGATTGGAGCCAATATTGTTAACTGAAATGCTTAATACAACAGATATAGAGATGAGACTTCTTAAAAGTTCAGATGTGCATTCTGTCTCACTTTTGATTATACAATAGTCAGATGACTATAATTTATAACACATGTGCATATATATATAAATGATGGTAAGCAATGATAAAATACCATCAAGCCTACAAAATACCAAACTTCATCATTATATGCTAGACCCTAATTTTTATTCTTTAATCAACAATAGACCCTAATTTTTATTCTTTAATCAACAATTTATTTGTACCTTTACTATGACATTATATGTACCAAGCACTCTGGTTACTACTGGTGAAATACACACACACCCATATATATAATTATGAAATATCATTAAACAAACAGGTAGAAGTCTTGAATATTAAATTTAAAGGTTGTAAAAAGATATTTAAACATTTATCAGAGGGAAAATAACAAAAGGTGTTATCTAGTTGTTAAATTTTAACTTGACCAGATTATTATGATATTATTGATTATATTTTCTTAAACAATATTTGAATTGCAGTAAACTTGAAAAATATTTTTACACTCTACACTAAATATTATTATATTATTATCACTTGATTATAATAATTGCATATTGTTTAGTGAAAGTTTATATATATATACATACACACATAGGACCTGATGATCAAATTTATATATATATATATTATACCTAAAGGCCTGACCAATCAATTTTGGTGCCTGAATTTAGCCTTAAAATGCATTTTTTAAAATTATTAAAAAAGCTTATTTAAAATAATCTCTTAAATTAAGTAATGAATATAATAGGAAAAATATTTAATAAAAATAAATATATTTATTAAATATGTTTAATATAATATCACATTTTAGTGCCTTTTTTAAATATGGACTTGAAGCAAATATCTCATCACCTCATTTACGGGACTAATCCTACATACGTATTGTTGAAGCTTAAGTTTGATATTGCTGAATCATTTGAAAATTACACTTATGATGAACTTTTCTTAAAAATTTTAAGTTCAAAAGGTGAATATAAAATTCAAAATTTATCTAAAAAAAATTGCTTTACCATAGAGATACATTTGCTGAACAAGTAAAATATGTATAGATAATTTTAATAGTTTATTTTTAAAACTTGATTTTTTTCTTTTTTGTTAAAGATGTTATATTCTCATGAAAATTAAAGTTTGCTTTTTTTGAAGTTATATTTAGCTAGAAACCTTAGAATTATATTTAAATTGTTAGTAAGAAAAAAAAAGGCTTCAATGCTTGTTGTAATTTTGGCATTATGTAAGTCACAGTTAAAGAAACGGGAACTTTGTTTTTTTTTTCAGTTTATTTCATTTTTTAAATGAAATGACAATATCTAAAATATATAAAAACAAAACAATGAAAGTGTAATATTAAGTTTATGAAGTAGCTTTATTTTTGATTCGTGATATATATATAACATTTTATTTTTAAATGCTCTTATTTAAATTGATGTACCAAAAACCAAAAATAATTTATTTTTTCAACCATAATTTTGGCTGTTATACTTAACTTTAAATAAAAGCATGGAATATTCACAAATTAATCAATTCAATCACTAGTTTTAAAAATAATGATTGAATTAATTAATTTGTGGATACTCCATGCTTTTATTTCAAATTAAATATAACAAGCAAAATTGTGGTTAAAGAAAAAAAAAATTTTTTTTTTTTTAATGCATTGTTCACCAAATTAAATAAAACATTTTACAAAATAGTATATATATTCTACCATTTAATATTTGGATAGTTTACAATGGACTTTCGAAATTATTCATATTCAAATTTAAAAACTGAGAATCTAAACAATGCCACCATATTTCCAATACTTGAATGAAATTCTTATATGTTAAAAATCGTTTACAAAATGTTTGTGTTTACAAAGGCAGCATTAAAAAAAACAAGTTTTAATTAAAGAATCAAAAGAAATTAAGATTTAGCATTCATTTCTTTTTCTTCTATTTTAACTAACTGTGTATATTATATTTTTTAAGGAATTCAATGAAATTGTTTTAAAAATTAAATTTTTGAAAATGTCTTTAAATAAAATAAGTGATTGACATTCCAACAACTTTTGTCTTAAATTTAATCAATATCAACATGATTTGAAATTACCCTGCCAACACTTTTAGGCTGGATCACCCTAATATTACATTGTCATCAATCCCTAATATGTACAAAATTTGAAAAAAAAAATATTTGATAGAAGTAGGTTGAAAATTAGTTACAAGATTTGACCCATATTAACAAATACACTATTTCTAACTTAAATAAAAACATTAAAAAATAGATGTGGCTTAATTGAACCAAAAAATTAATTTATTTATAATTATGTTATTTATTCAAATTTAATTTTATATTTAATAAATTGCTTGTAGAGAGTAGAGCTCCAGTTAAAAATGGGTTCATTTTATGGAAAGGTTTAAGTACTAAAATAAGGATTAAAATATACTAGTATTGAAATTTTACTTTTCAGTATTTAAAGGCATATTATTCTATTACAGCTCTCTTCCTTATCTATTGTCATTTGATTGCAAGCTTTCTTTTAATACCTGAAAGTGAAAACAGTGTACTCTAATCAATAGTATTTGGAAGCTGCATTTCATTTTATTTATTGTACTCCATTATAAATTTAAGTAATCAATGGATACTAGATAGTAATGATGATTCAAACCACTTATTACTTTCTTTCTATTGGTTTTCTTTAATGTTATAGCATACAGTAGAGTCAATTACGATTTTGTATATACAAACACTGCAATGTAATCAGATAATGTTATGTGATATTTTGACAGCAAATTCTTGTCAAAGAAAGATTTTGAAGAATATATTAAATAAAATAAATGATTGGCAATTTGAACAACTTTTGTAATTAATACATGAATGTTTTGTGTTTACATATTAAGTTTGCAACTAATGATAAATCACATGGAAGCACCAAAGTGATTATTGCCTACAGTGTGAACTGTCATATCATTTAGATGTCAATTATATATATATCAGTGTGAAGCATGACTTTTTTAGGAATGGAAGCACACTTTTTTTTAATAATGTTTTTATTTCACTTGCCACAACAATTTTTATGTAATAGTGCCTAATATATATATATATATATATATATATATATATATATATATATATATATATATATATATATATATATATATATATATATATATATATATATATATATATATATATATATATATATATTACTAGATGGAGCTTTACCAATAGCTCCTAACAAGCTTTTGTTTACATAAACGCTGAAAGAGAGATAGAATTCAATATCTCTCATTGTCTCCAACCTCTAGACCATGGTATTGCAGAGGCGTTTACTATATGATGAAACTGAACTGATTTCAGACCCATATAACTGTCTAGTTTGTTTAGCTGGATTTGAAAATATTTACATATCTGAAAAATTCATGCATTCAAACTGATAGAAATGTGTTTCATAAATGCTGATTGTAGAGTTAGTATTTAGATCTAGTTTCTAGTCTTTCCTACCCTTTACTGAGGTGAGCCAACTAGCTCGAAACCATGGTCTTGAGGTTGGAGACAATGAAAGAGATATTGAATTCTATCTCTCTCAGCGTTTATGTAAACAAAAGCTTGTTAGGAGCTATTGGTAAAGCTCCATCTAGTGAACATAAAATGCAAGCTAAGACCAAGTTATGAAATTTATAACTTGTTTTGTTTATCATATATATATATTACATACAGCTAGAGAAATCTAAAACTCTCTTATTTGTAAATCAGAGAATATATTATCAATATATTTTTATCTTCCAAATCCTTTTAACACTCTTAAAAGTTTTAACTGTAAATTAGATCTTAGCATTGTTGAACTTCTTATAATTAACTGAGAAGGCATTAGTCAAATTCATTCTTTGCATATATAAAAACAATTCAACTGTTGGTAAAAAAAATTGAAAGTCAACAGCAATTCCATACAAAAAATAATGAAATTGAATTCCTCATTCTAATCAGACTGTGATTAGTTTAAATATAGATAGTACATTATCAATATATTTTTATCTTCCAAATTTTTTTAAAATATTTCTAGAAGTTCTAACTGTAAATTAGATCTTAGCATTGTTTGAACTTCTTATAATTAACCAAGAATACATTAGTCAAATTCATTTTTTGTGTATATAAAAATAATTCAACTGTTGGTTAAAAAATTGAAATTGAATTTTTTAAATTGAAGCTTTTGAAAGTTTTACTGAATTTTTTTATGGAAGCACTCATTCCATTCAATACATAGACAATTCATCCCTGATATATGCATATTTGTTAAGTAATTTTTTAGAGATTTATTGATTCCAAAATAATTATTTGGCAATGACTTTTGAATGATCACACATTTATTGTTAAGTTGTTATTACTTTTCACATAACAGTTAATAAAAATCTTAAAGAATGAGAATATTCCATATAATAACTAGAAAAATATATTCTGCAATGATATTGATGGGTCTGAAATAAATTACTTGCTTTAATAACCAGTAATAGCTTTTTTATCTTGAATTTATATATATAAAGGCATTTTTATTTTTATATATTTTAATATTTTTCCATTTTGACACATGAGCTTATGTTAAATTATAATTTAAGATTTTATAAAAAAATATTGGCATTTCAATATATAGACAGAGACATTGGGTATGCATTTTTAGGGTATTATTAATAATAATTGAATGGTTAGTTGCTTAGTATGTCATGTAAAACATGAGCATCATAAAGTTTGACTTTAGCATTGAATCTATAATTGAAAAAAATTTAAAATATTTGCATGTATATTTTCCAAATTTATTATTAAAACGGTATGAATAGAATAATTTAAATTTAGGATTTTGTCTAGCTTTATCCTACACTCCATCGTAAGCAACCAATATTTATAACCACACGTGATGAATGTAAATGATCCCCAATATATGGATTTTGTGTGGAACCAGCACTCATCAGTTGGCCAGATTATATTCTCCAACATATATATATATTATAATAAAAATAATAATTTTAATGGTAACAAACTATTACAAACAATCCTTAAATCTGCAGAAGTACTTTCAGTTAATTTTTTAATAATTCTTTTACAATGCCTCCACCATTCCTTAACAATCCAATATTTTTTAAAATTACTTAAATCCATTGTATTCAATATATGTGATATAAATAAAATGTCCGTTAATTAAAACAATATTGTAATTATAATAAAAATAATAATTTTAATGATAACAAACTATTACTAACAATCCTTAAATTTGCAGAAGTACTTTCAGTTAATTTCTTAATAACTCTTTTACATTAAGTTGGATCATTAAAGAATGGTGGAGGCAATGTAAAAGAATTATTAAGAAATTAAATGAAAGTACTTATGTGGATTTAAGGATTGCTTGTAATAGTTTGTTACCGTTAAAGTTATTATTTTTATTATAATTACAATTTTGTTTTAATTAACGGACATTTTATTTATATTATATATATTGAATACAATGGATTTAAGTAATTTTAAGAAATTTTGGATCATTAAGGAATGGCAGAGGCAATGTAAAAGACTTATTAAGAAATTAACTGAAAGTACTTCTGCCGATTTAAGGATTGCTTGTAATAGTTTGTTATCGTTAAAATTATTATTTTTCTTATAATTACAATTTTGTTTTAATTAATGGACATTTTATTAATATATATATACAATCAGTACTTGGCTTATATTAAAATAGCAATTTCTTAAATTTTAATGGACAAGCTTCAATTTTTTCATTCTTCAACAATTCAATCATCTATTTCATTGAAAAATCAATGATGAAATGCTCAAAGCCCTTGGTTGATTTAATATTGTAGTCATGTAGACATTATGTTAATCTAATTCCACATATTATTAGATCATTATGTATCCATTTATATTATTAGAAGAGGGATGAGTTGGACTTATACTATGATGCAACCTATTTCCAAGGCAATTTGTGATTAACCTATGCTCAAAGCCTTAAGTTGATTTGATATTGTAGTCATACCCATGTAGACATTACATCAATCTAACCTTTCATATTATAGGATCATTACTTATCCATTTATATTAATAGAAGAGGGATGGGTTGAACTTTATACTATGATGTCACCTATTTCCAAGGCATCAAGTGATTAATCTATACATTCAGTATACTGAATAAATAGGTTAATTACATATTGCCTTGGAAATCAATTACATCACAGTATAAGTCCAACCAATCCCTTTCCTATTAATATAAATGGATACATAATGGTTTCAATAATATGAGGGGTTAGATTGATGTAATGTCTATATGGGTATGACTACAATATCAATTCCACCAAGAAGTTTGAGCATTCCATCATTGGTTTTTCAATGAAATGGATGGTTGAATTGGTGGAAAGTTGAAAAGATTGAAGCCTGTCCAATAAAGTTTAATGAATTGCTATCTTATGTTGTGGGAGACTATGATTTGATCAAACAAATGAGTGCTGGTTCTGCATGTAATATGTGCATTGGGATCATTTATCTTTATCATGTGTGGGCATATGTAATTGTTTGAGATGAAGTAGAGGATGAATATAAGAGTGAAAATCCTAAGTTCAATCCCTTTATTTACTATAGTAAACTGGGCCAACTGATGAGTGCTGGTTCAGCATGAAATGCATCTTGGGGGTCATTTGTCTTTTATTATATCTTTATTTATATGAATTTAAAAAGAATGGGGAAGAATGGAGATGTTTATTATATTTATAAACATTTAGTATAATGAATGAATAGGTTATTTACATAAAATTATATGCGTAACATAGAAGAAGAAATCTGAAATTCCGTGATTAATTCTTAAAAAAACTGTATACTGTGAAATATTTTTTGACTCTTTTGAGCCCAAAAATTTAAACACTGTTGTATTTGATAAATAATGATATTTGTTATAAAAAACTTAATACTGCAGTGGGCCTATGTCTTGTAGATATATGATGTCCATTTTACGAGAAGGAATACTGTTCATATTGTATCTTTTATATAACTGTCACAGTATTATTGATATCATTTATACTTCCTTCAATTTTATTTCCCATCTAACTAAAAATATTGATACAGAGATTTATTCTTCTGGGACCAGTATGATTTGATGCAATAATGGAGAGGCAGATCTGAAGCTTAATCTCCAGAAAGCATCCCCCATTTTGTCATTTTCAGTACTTAAACTTCTTATGAATACCCAAGCAATAAAGTTATTGATTAGTTATATGTATATTCAATTCAGTTGAAATGGTAATCTTAGTTGGATGCAACAATATCAGCAGATGAATGATTATACCTCTGAATACTGAAATCAATACTGATTTCACGTTTGATTTCACTTTTCCTTTTTTTAACATTTTTATATACACTTTACCTCTGTCCTTATAATTTTGTAATTTATTACAGAGCTTAGTTTGCTACAAAGGATTAACAATATTATAAATTAACTACAGCTTAGCACTGCATTCGATCGGTCAGATCATATTCATAGTACTAAACCTGTCCCATCAAAGCAGTGCTAAGCTGTAGTTAATTTGTAATATTATAAAAGATATTTTATGTTTAAAATTTTATTTCTACCTTTTGTTTTGCTTTAATTCTACTTGTTATGCTCATGTTTTCTTTATAATTTATTACTAATATTTATACTTAGCCTTAGAAATATGAATGATATTGGTTAGAAATGATCATAATCGCATCAGCAACAGTAACACCATTTCAAACCGTGATAAAATATTCCTAAGCTTCTTTTCATATGTTATATTGAAAATTTTATCAATAGTCCAAGTGCTAGTTGTACGATTGATAGAAGACAAACTTAATAAGATTATCGAATAATTAGGCCAGTTATTCGGTTGATTAAATAAACATATATAAATTAAATATTTAACTTGTTTATTGGAGAAAATATATGTAAAAACTTTTTTTTTAAAATACATTTTCTTGTTTTTCTAATTATTAATTATTGTTATTATTGTATTTTTTTTAGAAGAATGGTGAGATCCAGAAGTAAAGACATGGCTGCGATCATGGACACATCCTTAAATGATCTGCCAGAAAATGAAGAATGTATGTGGGATAACACAGCTGATGACTCTTTAAATAAACGATCAAGTATGAAGCGTACTTTTCTCGAATCTTGTTCGCCAGCAGAATCAACTGATTCCAGTGGCAGTTCTATTAATGAAGAAAGTGGAAGGCGAAAACCAAAAACTAGCCGTAAAGCTCCTACCCGTCGTCGTAGGACTACTCTTAGTGCGAGGGAACGTAATTTACGACGGCTTGAAAGTAACGAAAGAGAACGTATGCGAATGCACTCACTGAATGATGCATTTCAAGCGCTACGAGAAGTAATTCCTCATGTAAAGTGTGATCGAAAACTTTCCAAAATTGAAACGCTCACTTTGGCCAAAAATTATATCAAAGCTTTAACCAATATCATTTGCGACATGCGTGGTGAAAGCAAACCATTTGAAATCTTTGAAGAAGCAGAAGGCGAGGACACAAATAATAATGAAGCGACAACTCTTGACAACGAAGCGATAGAATCAGGAATAATAACTCCGGATGATGATCAATTGTGAAAAGTAAAAACTAAAATAATACTAGTAAATAGTTCAATCATTTCTCTCATTGATAAATGAAACCCCGCGTAAGGAAGGTGTCGCAGGATAGATAAAGTTAAACTTTAAAAATCATTCCAACACAAATATTCTTCATATATTTTTAAATAATATTAATTTAAAAAATATAAAGAAATGTTTTTTTTGTAAAAAAAAAAAATCCTACAACTCCTATCCCTATTTATATATATATATAAAAATTTATTATCTGGAGTTAAGTGAAAATTATACACCATATCAGAGAAACGAATGTTCAGAATTATATTCCTGTAATTTTCTTTTTTTAAAAAAGTTATTTAATATTTATTATATATATACGCATACACACATATATATATGTATTTATAAAATTATGTAGACACATGTACACACTCACAAATATTATATATATAATGTATGTATGTATTTATATATATCATTATTATATTTAATATAGTTTGTAAATAATTATTTGAGTTATTTTATGGTATCAACAAATCTAACAATTGTTTTATTGGTGGGGGAGGGGGACTTATGAAAATAAATAATATAGCAAAATAAATTATTTTTATTTTTACTTATATACATAGATCATTATTAATTTTGATTATATGAATATATTTTATCAGTAAACTATATTCATTTAAACTTAATAATGCCGGGCAAATTTCATAAAAGTATTTTTCCCTCCCTTTCATAAAAGAATTTAGATCTGAGCAATGTTATGATTGTTATAGTTAAAGTATTTACCTTTACTACATTGTTTTCTTTTCCCCCTTTTTACAAATATAAGTGTGTTGTTGTGAAAGAAAAAAAAGTTAAAAAGAATTATTTGGGTTTTTTTAAAATGTAAAAAATACAAAAAGTACGTCCTTTAAATATAGAATAAATGTTGAAATAAATCTATTTTTGGAAAAAAAAAAAAAGATCTCAAGATTAAATATATATTATATATAGTTAAAAATTTATTTTATATACATTTTCCATATATAATTTGAAAGAAAAAAAAATCTATTACTCCAAGCTCGTGATGTTTATATGTCAAATAAAAAGGATTCTGTGTATAGACTTATACATAACAATGAACAATGCAATTTTCAATTAAAGCACTATTTATAAGGCATGAACATTATTTAAACCTTGTTTCAGATTGGATTCCCTCTACGAGTGATAACTAGACTAGAAATTTATTTGTTGCATTTTATCGGTTTATTCGCTGCAGTAAACGCTACAAGCTAGTGAGGAACTATTAAACGCCGGCATCATTCTAAAGGAAATATCGTTTGGTTGCTGAAGCATTTTAATAAACTCCGAACTATTTACAAAAAAAAAAAAACGTCTAAATACCAATAAGCGCATGTTCAGTGTCTTCCCCATATCAAAATTTCATGCTGGAACAATACACAACATTATTCAGGACTCTGGAAGCTAAACTAAAGACCCACTGATACGAACCTTTTAATGATACGTATTAGCAAATTAACACTGCAGCTATGCTAGCTCCCAGCGCCCTCTATTTCGCTTAGTTAGCACTTAATACGTGCACTAATGTTATCTCTGGCATTTAGGGGCAATTCTTTATTTCAGGTTTATTTTAAAAATAAAAGTAGAAAGCATTTAAAAAATATGTTTCTCTGTGTGTGCTTTACAATTGTTATACGATGTATAAAATCTTTTAAGCCTAATCTGAATGTCAGAAATTAATTTAAAGCAGTATATGTGTGTGTGCATTTTATGTATATATATATTGGTGTCTATGCAGGTGTATTATTTCGATAATGTTTTACTAATTAAATTTTTTAATTAAAAAATTATTGATTTTGATATTAAATTTAAAATTGTTCGCAATCATTTTGAATTATTTTAAATCGTTTTATAGAATTGCTGATTTTCTTAAATTTCTAGTTGTAAAAAAAAAAAAAAGAGTATAAATGATGTGATGCGGAAAATTTGCAGCGAAAACTCCTGTTAATTCTAACGCCAATATTACGTTTGACATTCAAACAAAGGCTTGAGATTTTTATTCACAGTTTGATAATTACAGTATAATTAAGTAATTTTATTTTTACATCTTTGAATAAACATGAATTATTTTTCAAGATAAATATAAAAAGGAAAAAAATATATATTTAATTGGAAAAAGTAATATTTTTAAAAAGACAAATAAATATACGTGCGTTTAGATACATACACTGCCTTTAATTGATGGATATAAATACCTTATATATTCTGTTAAATTTATACTAGTAGTTATAAAAAATAGTACGCATCTTTGTTACCACATTTTCGGTAAAAAAATAAATGGAAAAGAATGAGTTATACTCAGTGTATACAATATTTTGCTCTGCTAACTTTACCAAGGAAGTGGGATTCTAGATCTTAAGATTTCTTGATCAATTTCCCAACTAAGGAAAGTAAAAAAAAAAAAAATGTTAATTTGATCTATTGAATGATATTCTGTAATTTGTCATTTTAATGTTGGAATCTCACCTGATCTAGAAACATGATATGATAATAGTTTTTCAAATGTATTTTATTTAATATTGAAATAATATGAAATATTCTTATGATATAATAGTAAATGGCTTTATTGTTAAATATGTAAATAATTGAGGGAATAATGTTATGCTGTTTTTATTAGTAGCTATATGACATTAAAAAAAACCCCAAACTGATCAGTCTGCCATCTATATGTGTTTTAGGAAAAACCATTTTCAACTACATGGAGAAAAGTTCAATTCAACATAAATACAGAAATATCATTCTTATATTAATAATACACGATGCTTGACTTGCTAATTAAAACATAAATAATTAATTTGATGATTTAAATCAATACAGTGTATATCAATATATCTAATTAGGTGTTCAAAATTTTAATAAAAATGAACAATACAATTATCCCTTGTATATTAATAAGCCATACTTATTTCGGCTATGCTGAATTAGACAGCTAAATTAATTAGTTACACTTTAAGAGAAAGTTGATCATACTTGCTCTGTTAATATAAAAATGACGTTACTATATTGGCATAGAAGTTGGACTTCTTTCTAAACAGTTGAAAAGTAGGCTACCCCTGAAACATGTGTCCTGCAAAATAACTGATTTGACTTTTAATGTCACATAATGCTATGAAAAGTTTAAAACATCTAGGTTGATTATATACATGTGTAATTACTGCAGCCATTCATATTTAAATAACATATATCATTCCTAAAAACAACACTGCAGAATAAAGATCTCTTCAACATCCACAAAAAAAAATAGTGATGAGAAAGGTATTAATTTCTAGAATAGACAATTGTCTTTTGGTGAGAGTATATATAGACACATATATAGATTTTATGATAAACAGTTTATGTTCACATAAATGTACAAACATTTTAATTATACCTTAATATTATCTTACTTGCATTCTTGACATACAACAGTACATCTATGATTGAATAATATTGTTCTTCATGGTAAGAATAAATATAAGTTTAATTACATTTTTATCACAATTAAATACAGTATTTCTAATAACTTTTTGTTTTTATATTTAAGAATAAATTTTTAAAAAATTAGGCTTAACTGATATTTATGAATTTGAATATATTAAAAGATTATGTACTGTATGCGAAGGTCACTGCTAAAAGGATGATTAGGCAATTATATATTACAAACATTCAATAAATGATGTTTCTTCATCATCAGTTTGTTATTGCTTGCCACTTTGTGAATATATTTGTAGTATCTCAACATTTAAAAGCAAGTCAGGTTTGGAATTGGATTTATATTCAAGTCTCAAAATATATTAAGATCTCAAACAAAGCATTAATTCACGAATTTTAAAGGAATAGAAATATTAATTTTAATAATGCAACAATTGGTAAGAAGCTTCACAAAAATGCCTGCCTTTTATCTTATATTCTTGTGATATTTCAATGAACATTTTCCAAAATATATATATGTTAATAACTTAGCAATTATAATGTTATTTTTAAACCAAAACGAAAGATTTAAACTACTTTTCATATGTAGATCCTTCTATCAAAGTAGTCTATTTTTGTTAAGTGTTCTGTTTAGTTCTATCCTTTAAATACTTATTAGTCTTTTTCTCCTTAAAAATATCAGCTTTCTTTCTACAGTACTTTCAAACATAATTTTTTTTCTAATTGTATAACCAACTTAGTTTACTTTCCATTACAAACTTTCTCAGTAATGTTATTTTTCATTTATCTTTTTCAACATTACTATATTATTCTATTCTTTCAAGAAATGCTATCTTCATATCAATTATCTTCCAAGTCTCTAATTGGGTTTTTTTCTTAAACATTGTCCTCTCTAACATTAATATTCAATTATAAACATGTGTGTTGGAGATAAATAATATATTATTATCTTAGTTTTGTTTTCTAAAATTGAGTATATTACTTTAAATTTGACTGATAATCAAAAGCATGTAGAATGAAAATTATTGGATAGTTTTTTTCCCATGTGTCATAGCATCAGCCGGAAAGCGAACCTGCTAACCCCGGGACAACTGCTTGTAAAGCAGCTGTCGCTGACCTCTCGATGTAATTAAAATATTATCACACTTCAAATAAAATACACTTTGAAATTAGAATACAAGATCAAAACATTATTTTAAAATGAATTTTTTAATGTGAACATAAGTAGTATAATTATAGTACAAATGAATCTTTAGATATAAATTACAAATTTTGCATTATTATAAACAATGAGGATTGTCAATTCCTCAACAAGCTTTGTGATAAATGCTTAGCTAGAGAAAGCATTTAAAATATCTGTCAGGACCCCCTCTTCCAATCTCTGCCCTTGGTTTCATGCCCTGGCGCTCCTCAGAGAGGTGCTAGGATAAGTTCAGATCTTCTCTAGCTAAGCATTTATCACAAAGCTTGTTGAGTAATTGGAAATCCTCATTGTTTATAGGGTCATGTGATCTATGACTCTTATTTTGACTATTTTCATTATTATATTCCAATTACAGATCAAACTCATTTAATATCAAGTTATTGAAAGTAATAGAATAATGTAATATGTTTTGAAATATTTTTTTGGGAATTTATAAAACTACTTTATAATTTCTGCCGATAAAAAGTTTTGCAGCTAGTACTGAATACTTTTAATTTCAAAATTTTTGAACATTAAAAATTTCTCATCTCATTAATTTGGAAAGCCTAATAAGACTAAAGACTAGTGAAGGTGCACATTTCACGTTCTAAAGCTGAATAAAAAAGGAATAGTTAAAAATAAATTTTAGAAATTGTAAGGCATAAAGTAAACTTTCATGTAGGATTTTTAAACAATATATATATAAAACATGTTTTAGAAGTTGATAACAGAATGCAATATAAATCTTTTAAATTTAAAATAAGTTAGCACAGACACTACTATTAAAACTTTTTTGAATATATCACATTAACATATGTAATTTTTATTAGCCAATAAACATCACATGACTACCACTTCTTATGCTTGTGTATAACTGTTTTAAAACAGGTAAAACTCACTATACATAGTGCCACACATAGCAAGCTAGAGTAATCAACGGATGCCAGAAGGCTTGTGCATAAAATTCCCATCTAGTGCCTATTCATCCAATATTCCCAGACTAGTTTCTGGCTTGTGACCTTGAGTACTGCACCTAGATCTTAGGATCTAGCTTGCTGTGTGTGGCAATACGTATAGTGAGTTTTACCTGTTTTAATTTTTATTAGTTGAGGTTAGTGCTTTTGTGCATAATTAAATATGTAATCTACATAATTTCAAACATTTATACTCCAATAACCATCTTCAAATGATTTTTTTTATGTTACACATGAAAAGTATCTAATATTTTAAAATAGAATAAAATATTTGAAATTAACCACATTTATTCACAATAATGAAATCTTAATTCTTAATAGACGATATATAGTTAAGATTATTCTTTTTGGTTGAAAACCAGATTTTCATGAGAATATAAATATTGCAATAGAGAAAAACAGAAACTCATTGTAAAAAATTCCACAATTTTGTAATAACTAAATAATACTTTTCTAACAAATTATTTTTTAGTCTCTACAAAGGTTTTTTTTTCTATTAATTAGAAAATGAAATCTAAACTCTGTGTGTATATATATATATATAAATAAAATGTCCGTTAATTAAAAAACTATTGTAATAACAATAAAAATAATAAATATAATGATAATTAACTATTATATACAGTCTTTCAATCCGCAGAAGTACTTTCGGTTAATTCCTAGGAATTATAACTTTTGCGAATTGAAAGGTTGTATATGATAATTAATTACCGTTATATTTATTATGTTTATTATTATTATTATTATATATATGTAATAGTGTAGGATCACATTATATCAAAATGCTCCATATTTTTTTCCATTATTTTTTTTTTCATATGTCATAGCATCGGCCGGGACGCGATCTCACAACCGTCTGCAACCAACTACTTGCTTGCAAGGCAGCTGCGATGACCTCTCGGTCAACAACGCTTGACATTTTTTTTTTATTAATAAAAAATAAAACTTTTATCATAAATTTTATTCTAATCTACTAAAGATAATTATGAAAGTAAAAAAGATATCCTCTTTTTGTGTATTATTTTGCGTGCTGAACAAAGGGAATAATTTTTTTTTTTTTAAATCACAATTTTTACTGTTCCCCCCCCCCCCCGCCCCACGGGGGGGGGAGAGAATCCACCTCCTGGCGAAGGAGAGTAGGTCGGTTAAAAAATTTTTATTGTTAAAACAGGCAAAACTCAATATACGTATTGCCACACACAGCAAGCTAGAATAATCAATGGATACCAGAAGGCTTGTTGTTAAAATCCCCATCTAGTATCTACTCATCCAATATCCCCAGACTAGTTTCTGGCTTGTGGCCTTCATCAGTGAGGAACCTTGGATCTGAGAGCACTGCACCTAGATCTTAGGATCAAATGCAACCCTCCAGCAGCTGCCTTTTATCTCCACTTAACTACAAAACTATGAGTCTTAAACTTTAATGTTTTCATTCCAAGCCCATTAGCTTATATAGTCATATGGGTCTGAACTCAGTTCAGTACCCATACATTTTGGTGTCTTTGGTTCTTTAATAACCATAGCAATCACTATCCTATTAGGCAGGATTGGTTTTAAGCCAATAAACATCACATGACCACCATGTCTTATGCTTGTGTATAACTATTGTTAAAACAGGCAAAACTCACTATAAGTATGTACTGTTGATGAAATGCTTCTTTGTTGCCAAGTTGTGATGTTTCTATTGCAAAACTTAATTTATGGGAAAGTTGATGTATATAAAGCTCTTCCTATAGTTACTTAATACTTGATATTTATTAATAGTTTGCAATGCTTTAAATACAATTTGTTTTAATATATTAACTTTTAAAACTACAGTGTGAATTTTACAATATTAAAATATTTAATATACATATTTATGGATTGTTTAGAGAAAACATATTTTGCATTCTTATTATTCACATATTTTTGGGTATTGTATTGAATTGTTGTTTAATATGCTTTATGGATATACAGATTTGTTTGATATGAATTACATCAAAGATTAGATTTAATTCTACATTAAATGAATTAATTAACCAATCGAGATTTATTATAAAATGATTTTATATTTATGGAATAAAATAATGATTCTTAGATGGCATTGTGTTTATTCAAGAAGGGCTTACTAATCACCAGCTTAACACAAAATATATTTCATTCTGAAATAGGCTTCTCTTTAATGTCTTTGGAATGTAAATCAAAACTCAGAGAATACACATAAATAATGATAGTCAGTACATTGATCTTTAATGTGTATATTAATCAAACATATACACATTAAAATGGGTTCTATAAATTATATAATAATAAGATTAAACTTAAGATTTATTTACGTACTTTAACTATACATTTTAAAGATTAAAATATTAAAAAGTTTGCTATTGACTGTCACTCTCTGATCAGTTTAGAGTCTTGTCATAAACTTATTAAGCTCCATATTATTGCATACAGATAATGTGATTTAAAATATTTTCGGAATTTACAATTATCTTGTCATATATATAATATTGTACAGTGCTCAATTTTAAATTGGTTATATTTATTTGTGGTTTCTATTGAATGATATTGGCAATGAGATGATGAAACTCTTTAAATATTCTCACGTGTTAGTTATTTAATAAACTTGTAGCATCTTCTAGAGTCATGTGATATTAATTTATGTACCTTTATTTCTTTTCTATTTATTTTTTATGACACAAATATGTGCATAATAAAATTTATAGAAAAAACTTACAATTTTTATTATTTAATATTACTACAAACTTTTTACAATTCTAAAATAACTTATTTTTAGTTCCTTTTCTCTCTCAAAATAGAGTATAGTTATTAATAACTATATTGTTTGTATTAAATTAACATTTTGTAGTTCTGTAAATATTATCATTAATCATTAGTATGGCTTAACAATGAGGAAACAAATTTCACAATAATGAATGTGTAACATGTTGAAAAGCCTGAAAAATCAGATATTCTAGAAAATATTATTTACATGATCTTCAGGAATTTTATGGAATCTGATAATAATAATGGTATATTGTTTAAAACTAAAAGACAAATTTCTGAAAAAAAAAAAAAAAGATTTCTAAAAAAAATCTTTCTATATCTATTGATTATTAATGCTTGTATTGGGTGGCACTACTCTATGGAAAGTTTTCTACTGTTAATAATAGCTTGAGTAAGTATAGGAAATGGTGATCATATAATGTTTTGGTGGTTTTATACCATTTCTGCCTATGAGATGATGGTGACTGTGGTTATTGATAAAGCAAAAATACCAAAATTTATAGATGTTGAACTGTGCTCATATTGTTAGAAGAGATGATAATAGATGGACAATTGAAATTTTAAACTGGATTCCAAGAGATTGTAAAAGACCCAGAAAGAGACCACATGTGAGATGGATGGATGAAATAAGAAAGTGTGCAGGGGTGATGTGGAAAAGAGAAGCTAAAGATCGGAGAAGATGGATTAAACTTGGAGAGACCTTCATCCTGCAGTGGATTGATAATGGTTGATAATGATGATGATGATGTATATACATATGTGTGTGAATTGAAAATATTAATTTCTTTTCATGTTGAGCTTCTAGCTTTATAGTTAACTAAATAGGTAAAAGGTGGCTTCTGGAGGGATGCATTAGATGCTTAGATTTAGATGCAGTGCTCTCAAATCCAAAAACTCTTCACTGATGAAAGCCACAAGCTAGAAATTAATGTGAGAATATTAGATTAGTAGACACTAGATGGGATTTTATTCACAAATCTTTCTGCATCATTGATTACTAAGGTTTGCACTGGGTGACACTACTGTATGGAAAGTTTGCTATTGAAGATAAAAAGAAATGGAAGTAAAAAATTTACAAAAAAAAAAAAAATTAAAAAAGAATGAAGGCTTCTCAATACTTCAAACTTAAAAATTGTTTTATAATTGCTTTTTTTAATTATTATTATTATTATTATTATTATTATCATTATTATTATTATCATCATCATCATCATCATCATTATCATCTTAAGCTAATTTTTTTTTCAAGTCCATGTTTCAATATAATTGTAAGATGAATATAAATTGACAATAAACATAAATAAAGTTCATTCCTATACTAAATTGTATTAAATAAAATATTTGCTTAATATATTTGGTTTTTTTTTAAGCAAAAGTATACATAATATTAAAAAAAAAACAAGTTCAACATGCTAGAAATGTTGGAGTAAGGGTGAACTTCAACATCTTAGTGTTTGAACAGTTTACAGGCCATAAGATCTATGAGCAGCCTTGTAAACAGCATATTTCTGTGCTTTAGCATAGAAACAGTGCCATCACATGGTATGGATGATCAGATGATGTATTACTGTTTGTTTTTTATATATAAAAATATACACAAAACAAACTTGAATATAACATGACAGTTATCAAATAATAGTTATTCAACATAACTTATTACATAATGAAACAACATTTTAATTATTACTTCCTAAATAAGTCTTTAAAATGTGAATTAATGACAAAAAGTTTAGATTAAATTGCTTAGTTGAATTATCATATATGTGTATGTGCATGTGTGTTAAATTAGTTAAATTTGAAGCAACTAGGCAGAAGGCAGTATGACTGGATGATAACATTTTTTCACCATTAGTGATACTTCACTGCTGATTGCCACCTATTTAACAGAATTAACTTTAACTTTTTTATTGTTATAATGATTTTTAAACATTAAGATATTGAGACAGTAAGGAGTTTTCCTCCTAACACATGCACTGTACTGTTTTTATAATATCTCAACCATGTCTTGTTAAGTATTGAGGAAACCATCAAACTAAGGCAAGATAGAGACTTTAGAAAAAATAAGAATGGTATTTTATCTTTAAACCTACTTTCTAATTATATAGGCTGATGTAAAGTATCTCAGTTTAAGAGCATGAAGATGTTTTTCTGTTTACTTTACTTCCATTATTTTCTTTCTGCATATAACTCTCATGAAATTTTTAGTTTTACTATGTGCTAATACTTGGAAATATTAGAAATTATGTAATATTTAATTTTATTTGCTAGTAAACAGACAGTATCTAATGTAAACAGAAAGGATTTTTTATCCTAACACATGCACTGAACTGTTTTTATAATATCTCAACAATGACTTGGTAATTATTGAGGAAACTGTTAAACTAAGATAGAAACTTTAAAAAAGGTAAGAGTGGCAGTCTTATCTCTAAATCTATTTCTAGTTATATAGGTCAATCTAAAGCTTCTCAGTTTAAGAGTGTGAAGATGTTTTTCTGTTCACTTTACTTTCATTATTTTCTTTCTGCATATTAACTCTCATGAAATTTTTAGATTATTAACCTGTAGTAAAGCTAAAGATTTTGTGACAAATATGCAGGAAAAAAAATGGAAGTAAAGCGAACAGAGAAACATCTTCACATTTTAAAAACTAAGTTTTAGATTGGCTAATATAACTAGAAAGTAGGTTTAAAGATAAGATGGTCACTTTTATCTTTTCTAAAGTCTCTATCTTGTATCTTAGTTTGAGAGTTTCCTCAATATTCAATTAGACATTGTTGAGATATTATAAAAACAGTATAGCACATGTTTTAGGATAAAAAATCCTTACTATCTAAATCACATACTATCCCTATGCTGGCAAATAAAATTAAATTTTACATAATTTCTAATATTTCCAAGTATTAACATGTAGTAAATATAAAGATTTATAAGAGGTAATATGCAGAAAGAAAATAATGGAAGTAAAATGAAAAGAAAAACATTTTCATGCTCTTAAACTGAGATGCTTTAGATTGGCTTATATAACTAGAAAATAAGTTTAAAGATAAGACAGCTATTCTTATCTATTCTAAAGTCTTTATCTTGTGTCTTAGTTTGAGAGTTTCCTCAATACTTAACAAGACATTATTGAGATATTATAAAAATAGTGCAACACATGTTTTGGATGAAAAATCCTTACTGTCTAAATTACATACTATCTCTGCAAATAAAATTAAATATTTACAACATTAAGATGTAATTAATAATTTGTAAAGTGCATATTCATTACATAAGTATATATATTAAGGCTATAACTTTAAGACTAGATTTGTAGAGGTCCCTACTGTCGCATTTTAGTTGCATAGTCTTAAAGTTATAGTCTTAACATTAAGATATATAATTATACACATAAGAATAATTCATGTTGATTCCAATACAATGCATTTTACATTATGTAGTCATTAACATTAAGATTTTTTAAACAAAACATTAAAAGTTAAAATAACTAACAAGATGTGTGTATATATATATAAATATGAAATAAACTTAAGTTTAAAAGAATATAACAATTCTAATTAGACAAATGTTAATACAACTCTAGTAATTAAAGTTTCAGTAATCATTAAGTTAAAAAATCTCTCATTAACATTGGAAAAAATTTTACTGCTTAATTAATCTGAAAACTATATTAGATTTAATTACAAATATAAACAACTTGAATATCTTTTAAAAGATCCATTTACTAATAAAACTACATATAAATATTTTGATATAATAATAGATCCAATCAACAAGGATAATATAGAATTTAAAATATCAATGATAAACCATTAGGCTACATACAAGTATACTAGATAATACAAAAATTTCTAATAGATCCATATTTATAGATTCAATATTCTTGTTTTCATTAATTTACATGTTGAAATTTTTTTTTAAAAAAAAAAGAGCTCATAAATTTTGAATACAAGCAGTTGTATATACAGATTATAAATAATCCTTTAGCTAATTTTTTTCTCAAAAGTTCAATTCATGTAATCTCTCTCCTTCATAGTTAATTACTATATTGCCATTTTGTAATTATATCATTCAGTTTTTGTGTTATTTTTATTAGTGTTTTACTTCAAATAATTTAAAACTGAAATTGTATTCATGGTTTTATGTATTTGTGTGAAGATTCAGAACCAAATGGGTGTGGATGCAGAAACACTATGGTAAACCAAATCACCAATGTTAATTAAAGTTTTTGATTATCTTCAGTAACTACGGGGTAATTGTCCATAAGGATATGTTGATTTGTAGGTCATTCATCTTCTACATGAAGGCTGACTAGAGTCATAGTATTCACTAATCTCATTCTTTATATTCTGTGGAGTATTAGCTTTTTTCAACTTGTTTAATTATCATCTTACATTTAAAAACATGAATAAACAGTTATAATGATTTCTAAAACAGGTAAGACTCTCTATATGTATTGCCACTCAGTGCAAGCTAGAGTAATCAATGGATGCCAGAAGGCTTGTGCATAAAATCCCCATCTAGTACCTACTCATCCAATATCCCCAGACTAGTTTATGGCTTGTGGCCTTCATCAGTGAGGAGCCTTGGATCTGAGATCACTGCACCTAGATCTTAGGATTTAATGCAATCCACCAGCATTCATCTTTAGTCTCTAATTAACTACAAAACTATGAGTCTTAAACTGAAAACACTATATTTCCAATCAAAGCTCATTAGCTTATATAGTCATAGGTCTCAACTCAGTTCAGTACCTATACATTTTGGTGTCTTTGGTTTTTTAATAACCATAACCACCACTATCCTATTAGGCAGGATTGGTTGTAAGCCAATAAACATCAAATGATCACCATTTCTTACTGTTATTAAAACAGGCAAAACTCTCTATATGTATTGCCACTCAGTGAAAACCAGAGTAATCAATTAATGCCAGAAGGCTTGTGCATAAAATCCCCATTTAGGGCCTACTCATTCAATATCCCCAGACTAGTGTCTGGCTTGTGGCTTCATCAGTGAGGAGCCTTGGATCTGAGAGCACTGCATCTAGATCTTCACCATTTGTCTCTAATTAACTACAAAACTATGAGTCTTAAACTGCAAACACTATATTTTCAATCCAAGCTCACTAGATTATATAGTCATATAGGTTTCATCTCAGTTCAGTAACTATACATTTTGGTGTCTTTGGTTTTTTAATAATCATAGCTACCACTTTTCTATTAGTCAGGATTGGTTTTAAGCCAATAAACATCACATGACCAACATTTCTTATGCTTCCTTATAACTGCTATTAAAACAGGCAAAACTCTCTATATGTATTACCACTCAGTGCAAACCAGAGTAATCAATGGATGCCAGAAGGTTTGTGCATAAAATCTCCATCTAGTGCCTATGCATCCAATATCCCCAGATAGTTTCTGGCTTGTGACCTTCATCAGTGAGAAGCCTTGGATCCGAGAGCACTGTACCTAGATCTTAGGATCTAATGTATTGATTACTCTAGCTTGCACTGAGTGGCAATACATATAGAGAGTTTTACCTGTTTTAGTAACAGTTATAAACAAGCATAAGAAATGGTGATCATGTGATATTTATTGGCTTAAAACCAATCCTTCCTAATAGGATAGTGGTGGTTATAGTTATTAAAGAACCAAAGACAACCAAAATATATAGGTACTGAACTGAGTTCAGACCTTTATGACTATATAAGCTAGTGAGCTTGGATTGGAAATATTATAGTGTTTTCAGTTTAAGACTTATAGTTTTGTTGTTAATTAGAGATAAAAGATGGCTGCTGGAGGGTTGCAATAGATCCTAAGATCTAGGTGCAGTGCTCTCAGATTCAAGGCTCCTCACTGATGAAGGCCACAAGTCAGAAACTAATCTAGGGATATTGGATGAGTAGGCACTAGATGGGGATTTTATGCACAAGCCTTCTGGCATCCATTGATTATTGTGGCTTGCACAGTAATCAATGGCAATATGTCTAGAGAGTTTTGTCTGTTTAAATAACACTTATAAGCAAGCATAAGAAATTGTGATCATATGATGTTTATAATGATTTCTATGATGAATAAAATTGAAGAAATTACATCTCTTTGTACTTTGTTTCTTTTTGTCTTGGATTATCATTCCATACGAATCAAATATTGCATAATCACTCTGTCCAAGATATGTTGAAAGATAATATAAATTCTTTTCGTTTTTCTGAATTTCATTGCAGTGAAGTGAAAGACAAAATATGTTGTATAATATAAGCTATGATCTCTAAATTCTCATTTGCTATGTGTTTCTATACCTAACATTTTTATTTTTTAAGATGTTTATGGAAAATTGACCTAAATTTCTTATTAATGTAATAGTGCAATGGTTCTGCATTTTTTATAATATGATTCTGTTTTTGCTGGCTAGTATTAAAGATAATTTTGCCCATCTTTTAGATATTTTTTATTTCCCTTGCACTATTATATAGCTGTGAACTTTTTGAGATAAATTCTATCACATCTGATCATTTCCAAGGCGTTTATTTTTTTTTATTCACTGTTCTATAAATACTTTTTAATAAAATGCTATATTCATTATAATGATGCTGTGATTTAAGAAAACTTAGTAATTTTTCTGATATTTATTAATCAAATCTGCCTTTTATAATTTATAACACTAATCTTCTCATCATTTTAAAATGTTAATCTTTTATTTAAAAAAATTAATCAAGCATTCAATTTAATCAACAAAATAAAAGCAACTCACTTTACTGTCACTCAGTGTAAGCTAATCTGCGATTATCATATGCATATATAATTCCTATTATTATTATTTTAATTCCTACATTCATACTAGTTTTTGTCTTTATCAATGAAGCCCTAACATTCAAAGATGGGAGAAATGAATACATGCAATCAGTAGTCATCTGTTAAACCTAAAACTTGAAATTTAAATGTCTAAGATTTTGAATCCAAATCAACCTTTTTTAATGGTGATACGATCAAAATCATTTCAGCATCTATATATTTTTAATGCCATCAATTCTACATTAATTGTAGGTAAACATTTTTCTGGATAGGAATGTAACAAAAATCACTATACAGTCATCTTAACCAATAAAACAGATCTCCATTGATCTATATAAATAGTAAAAAAGTTGGATTTTAGGCTTATTTGAATTTCTAAGTTTTAATCTTGACAAATAAAATGAAGTTAAAGATGATTACTAAATACATAACTCATTTTTTCCAACTTTCACTCTCAGGACTCATTAGATAGGAAAAAACTAGAAACTGGTCTGTGAATAGGAGTTCAAATATTAAAAATATGCATTACATCTGCAACTGGTAATTACCAATTATTCTAACTTACTCTAGATGGTGGCAAAAAGTATTACTTTTGTTTATCTTTTACTATGATTCTGATTTATTACTATTTTCTGTTAAGCTTTTATCAAACTTGTATATTTTTCTGGATTTATATATATATATATATCATGATAATTTTTATACCTTTACATTGAACTTATAACTATTTTTCTCTACCGTTTTAACTTTTTTTTATCTCATTATTTTTTGTCTTAGACTGTTGTTTTTTAAAATTATTCCTTAAGCATTTACTTTTTCCTGTACTAATTTTTATGTTTCTATGTGATTCAATATTTTCTAATCTTTTTTTTTTTTTTGGTATAACTCCAATAACAGATTTCTTCAAAATCTTATTGAGAATTTTGTCTTTAGAATGTAATTTTTTTACCCAAAATAATAATTTTTTTTTTAAAATGCTGCTTGAAATTTTTTTTTCAATATTTCTATTTTTAGTATATTGACAACTTTTTTTTTTCCATTTTTTGAGTTTCATGTCTCTTCTTTTAAAATTGTGTCTTCTTTTACGACTTCCAATCTTAGCATTAATCTCTAGTAATAATAATATCATTATGGGAATATCATTAAAAATTAGTTTCAAGTCCCTATAAAACTAGGTTATTCTGTAAACAATTGATTGTGAAAACATATATTTCGATAATATAATTTGAATTCTATCATTTTTGCATTGATATGCATAATAAATATATCCTACCAAAAATTCTCTCATTTACCTAGTATAAATTTTATACCAGTTTTGTCCTATGAAATACAACTAGATAATATTGCAGTTATTTAACTTTCTAAATCATATAGCATATCTCAACTTTTTCATTTTTTCCCCAAATTTCCTTAAAAATTTTGATAATGTAATATCCTATGGAAACCTTATGATTTAACAATTGAAATTTGTTTCATAAACTAATTTGTTGCTGAAATCATTTTTGCCTAATTTGATGCACAGAGTTTGTTTTGCAAGACAATATCTGAACTGATTAAATCTTAGTTAAAGTTATATTTATTAATATTATTTTTGTAATCATCATTCTAATTGATTCAAGTTATTCTGGGAAGACTTAGAAACAGAATACTATTGATAAGAATAACATAATTTTTACAGCTGCTTTTCTAAAAAACAGTATTGTGGGACAAAATTGTTCATTTAAGATAATTAATATTAATTGCTGAAAATGATTTAATTGCCTTTTCCTCTTTCAAAGTCATTGATTATCTTTATCCATTCTTTTTTTAACACTTTAACAGCAATAGTTATTAGGAAGACATTAGCAAAGATTGATAGAAGAAATGAAATAGAGACTTAAAAAAAAAAAAAAGATTAAATAATATAAAAATTTTTTTTTATGAAATGCTGTTATTTCATTTGAAAACTAATGTAATAAAAAGCAAAAAAAAATATTGAATCACAATTTTAATAGCTATATGTAATTTTCAATTAATTCAAGCATTACATCTTGTGATTGAACCAAATATTCTATTATTGCTTGAATTAATGTATGGCTCCAAAAATAATTATTTTTTGTTTTTTAGTTCATTAGTTCTTGAGCATTTTTTAAAAAATATTTTTAATCTGCATTATTTTTTAATGTTTTGGCATTTTGTTTCAAAAATACACGAGACAAAATTTGACCCAAACTAACACACCAAAGGGAGAAGTTAAATAAAATATATCTAGTAAATAAAGTCTTTTAAATAGTTGTAAAATTTTTGTTTTTGTGAAACAGCAGTTTTATGTAAATAATCCTAATGGAAATTGAAGATATTATTTTTCATTTCTTTTTCTTTTAATTAGCCATGAACACCCCTAAAATTTCTTCTGTAAATTACATAAAAGCAATTTCTTTATATAGTGTCAGTTATTGCACAAGACTAAAAATTTCCCAAATCAATTTGAATGCAGTTTGAAATCTCACCTACCAACACAGTCAAAGCCCTATAAGTCTGAAATATTGAAATGGCACAGAAACTAAACACCTGCACAAAATTTGAAAAAATCTGTTCATACTAACTCTAGAATCTTATATTGTCATCTGTATCAAATAATTTACAAAATTTGAAGAAATTCTGTTCAATAGAAGTAATTTAATAATCAATTCCAAGACTTTTGCTGCTGTTAAGGGAAGTAATTTTAAAAAAGGAAGTTTTACATAAACAATCCAAAGGGAAATTAAGATTTCACACTTCCTTTTTTCTTCTTTCTATTTTAATTAATTGTAAATACACCTAAAATTTCTTACTTTAGACAAAAGCATTTAAAAAAATATATACTATTATCTTTCCACACAAGACTAAAACTTCCTGAATTAATTCAAATGCAGTTTAAAATATAGCCCACAAATATTGTTAGCCTGGATGATCTCAAACAATTAATTGTATTGTTGTATTGTAATACCATCTAAATTGATCTTGCACACAAAATTTTAAAAAAAATCCATTTGCAGAAATAGATTAATAATTGGTTTGCAAGATTTGACCCAAACATAAAAAAAAATTAAATAAAAGCATTTAAAAAATAATACACATTTCTTATGAAGAATTGTAAGAGAAAAAAAGGAAAATGTAATATTAATACTATTATCAATAGATGAAAAGAGATTGGTATTATGATGGTATTTTAAAAATAATATACTTATATATAGACTCCCATTTTTATTAAAATAGGTGTTTTATAAATGCTGTTGCTCTGCTGAATTCACATTTGCACCTGCTGTTAGTTTTACAAATGAATTGGATCAAAATAGTTTAATTAATACACTTACGTTTTTTTGTTGTTGTTGTTGAAGAGGTGTTCTGTTATCCAACATTAAACTTATTTTTGGAATAAAATCCTTGTCTTTTTATTCATATTAATTTTTTCCCTGCATTATTTGTCTTTATTATAGTATTTGCTATCTCTGATTTTTAAAAAAAAGCTATTTCAATTAAATATTATTGTGTTTGGTCTGGATTACAGACCCAATCTTCAGAAAATAATACTAACACCAGTATTACAGTTAATATAATCTTTATTATATTCACAAATATATACAATAAATAATACAGTTATAATGTGAACTCTTGGATCTGGGTCTTGTGGTTCTACTACTTCCAGCTACACCTGGTAGCTTGCCTCATGGATAGGGAGAATGGCTCTTCTGTCTATACAAGACAGCTTGCTTCAAGTCAACAGTAGTCTTAGCAGCATCCGGTCTCTCTATGTACTTGCCTAGCTGTGTGAACAAATAGGGTATTGCTATTAATGGGAATGCTTACTGCTGTTTAGGTTAGCAGAGGTTCCCTGGTTGAACATGTACAGTCTTTGTAGGTCAGACAGATGTTCTCACAAAAGGCTGATTATTTATAGCCAGATCTCTGACCTTATTGAAAACATTCGGATTCAGCAAGCATCCTTGCTTAATGGCCTGTACTGATCATTGGCTATGTATTTAGCTATACATCAGCCTATTGGCCAGCAGCAAAAAATGCTTAATCTGATCAGATAAAGAAGGAATCTGGAATAGTCAATTTCTGAGGGAAAGGAGAACTCTAACAACTATAACACTACTTAGCTTATGGGTTAACTAACTTAGTAGATTCTAAAGTTTTCATTCTAAAATTCAATTTCCACTTTTTTTTCAGAATATTGAGTATGATTATTCATTAAATCTTCAAATTTAAAACTATGCAACACCATGATTCATTGTTAAATAAGAGAAATCATTATTCTTATATTCCTAATTGCTATCTTGATAGAAAATAAAATTGTAAAAGTTTATTAATTGCAATAATGACTTTTTATCTAGAATAACTGTAATCAATTGATTTAATTCGTTTTAGTTTCTGCCCAAATAATGTAGAATCAGTATTCTCAAATGCTTTAGTTAATACAATTTTTTTGAATGAATTCTTACATTAAATAGTTTTTAATAGAAAAAAAAAGAATGGTAATAATACATAACGCATAAAGTAAAATAAATATGTAATAATAATAACAATTTACTTAAAATATGTAAATATTCTTAATTATAATTCAATTTTTTGATAAAAATGGAAAATGCAAAGTATTTTGAATGTAAAAGACAAAAGAAGTCAAACAACAAATGGCCCTTTGCAGGTTATAGATTTCTCGGTGCCTATATAGTACCCGTTTGATGCCATTTTGAATTTTATAACTCACCCAAAATTCCCACTGACACATTCAGTGATAAATGACATTGATTATCAACATGTGGTTTCAAAAAAAAAGGTAGTTACAAAATCGCAAATTTCATCATTAATTAAAAAGTCAAAATGCAAAGTTTGCAATTGTCATTGAGTATGTAAAAATCAAAATCCTAATTTTGATCAATATTTAACATTTAATAAAAAAATCAAATAATGTGAGTAAATACTTTGCATTAACATACGTTATTGTTATATTCTGCAAGTGTGACTGTGCATCCAGCAATTAAATATATACTATGAAAGACACAATATTTCACGTAATCAGAATAGCGAATAGTCTGCAACAACTCTATCTCTACAGTTCGCTAATGTTCAATTCCCATGCTGTTCTCTTGCAACAGATGATCTGCTCGAATGCTCTGCAATGAATGCTCTGCAATGAATGCTCTACAATGAATGCTATGAATGCTCTGCAATGAATGCTCTACAACAAATGCTGTGCTATGAATGCTCTGCAACGTATGCTCTCAATATCTCCGCTGCAGTCTCCCCATCTCTATGGGCTTTTTCAGCTACACCCATGGACTACATTTCCATTGGGCACTGGTTATTAACCGCAAGCCTTGATGCAAAATAACTACTGGAGTTGTACTCAAAATAACTGCCTCTAATACTCTTGATACTACTCTGCATAGTTGTTATACAGTCTTTTTATAGCTGTCTGATAACTGCAGCAATTAATTCCATTGTCCAATAAGGTAATGTCATTTATCTAGAAATATTTGCAATCAGCAAATATTTCTTGGAATTAACATTCACCATTATGATAATGCCTTAATTAAATTCCTCAGTTATCAGGGCGTGATCTAAAAACAACCTTTCGAATAAATTCTAGTTTTTCTGGAGTGCACAAACATGTCTGCCATTTTTACAAAATACTACACCTTCCTCCACTCCAAAAAAACCCTTGTTGTGATTCCTTGGTGTTTTTTTTTCTACTTGGAGAAACATATTTCCTGTTATTTCACTCAGAAATGTACAATTTAACTGCTGTCGAACTTCTTTGCCAGTTACATGTTCAATGGTGACTGCACAAACATGGTGGAACTCAGCTTCCGTTATTAACATTACTAACTGGGCTTTCCATTTTCACCAGGTTTCTTCATCTATAGCTAAACTTGTTCAAAATTTATTCGCTACTCACAGGTTCCAAATACGACTGTGCCAATGTTATATTCCACAAGTGTGACTGTGCATCCGGCAATTAAATATATACTATGAAAGACTCACAAGATTTCATGTAATCAGAATAGCAAATAGTTCGCAACAACTTTATCTCTACAGTTCGCTAATGTTCAATTCCCACACTGTTCTCTTGCAATGAATGCTCTGCTTGAATGCTCTGCAACAAATGCTCTGCAACAAGTGCTCTGCTAAGAATGCTCTGCAAAAAATGCTCTACAATGAATGCTCTGCTACAAATGCTCTGCTGTTCTCTTGCAATGAATGCTCTGCTGGTCTTTTGCAACAAATGCTCTGCTGTTCTCTTGCAACAAATGCTCTGCTATGAATGCTCTGCAATGAATGCTCTCAATATCTCTGCTGCGGTCTCCCCATCTCTATGGGCTCTTTCAGCTACACCCATGGACTACATTTCCACTGGGCACTGGTCATTAACCGCAAGCCTTGACACGAGATATCTCTACTGGAATTGTACTCAAAATAACTGCCTCTAATACTCTCTATACTACTCTGTGTAGTTGTTATACAGTCTTTTTATAGCTGTCTGATATCTGCAGCAATTAATTCCATTGTCCAATAAGGTAATGTCTTTTATCTAGAAATATTTGCAATCAGCAAATATTTCTTGGAATTAACGTTCGCCATTACGTTAATGCCTTAATTAAATTCACCAGTTATCAATGCGCGATCTAAAAACAACCTTTCGAATAAATTCTAGTTTTTCTGGAGTGCACAAACATGTTTGCCATTTTTACAAAATACTACAGTTATCACAATTTATATAAATCTTTCAAAAATCAAAATGCAATTTAAGTTTGTTATAAACCTATAAAAGAAATCAAAAAGCAATTTAAGTCTTCTAATCTTAAAAAAAAAGAAGCCTAATTAACCTACTTTTTATTAACATGCCAAAAGATTACCACTTATAAAATATGAAATACAGCATATTACTTTTACAAATAATAGGATTTTAGTTTTTTCTCGTCAGAAATTCTTTGTTCATTGCTGTTGATCATTTGAATGTTTTTGATTTTTTTTTTAAAGTAGAAAACATAAACTGCCTTTTGATTTCTTTCGTAGGCTAATAACAAACTATAAATTGCATTTTAATTTTTGAAAGATTTATCTAAATTGTGATAACGTATGTTAATGCAAAATATTTACTCTCATGATTTGGTTTTTATTTTTTTATTAAATATTGATCAAAATTAGGATTTTGATTTTTAAATATATGGCAATTGTAAACTTTGCATTTTGATTTATTAATTAATAATGAAATTTGCAATTTTGTACCCATCATTTTTGAAACCACATGTTGATAATCGATGTCATTTATCACTTGAATGTGTCAGTGGAGAATTTGGGTGAGTTATAAAATTCAAAATGGCATTGAGCACGTACTATATCGGCACCGATTTCTCTTTGAAGAACATTAGTTATAAAATTTGTTAATTTTTGGTTGAAAATTTTTTTGTATTATTGATTTTTTATTCTTATTTCATTGTGAGTCTATAAATATCTATGATATTCATTGTTAGGTAGATTACATAGAATAAGCTACATAAAAAATAATCCTAAGCTTGATGTGAATCTAAAATAAATCGTAAATTTTAACACCTGTTAATTTAAATCTAGGTTATAAAAATGACAGTCAAATTCAATTAATCATGTGATAAATATGCATCTGGTCATATTAAACACACAAAGACAGTGCAACTGTCACTTTTAAAATTATAAATAATATAAGCAAAAAAAGAAGATAAACCAATTTAAAATTTAGACCTGTTTTGAAATAAATTATAGAGCAATAATGTTTTTCCTAGTTATAATATCATCATGAGAAGTTGCAGATGAATATGACTATTTTATCTGCAAGAGGAAAAAAAGATATAAATAATAAAATATTACATACCAATCAATGAATCACAAATACATCCACATATAGAATATGCCGATTTATTATTCTTTTCATCTGATATTCTGTGATGCTTTTTTAACTCCTGCAGAAATGCTTTAAAAAATTCTTTGACTATATCTAATTCTAGCTGTCTAATATGATTCTATTTCCTATTGTATTTTCTGCATGAATTCACTTTTTAAAAATGAGTTTGAGATCATCATTATAATATAGAGTCTGTCTCTACTTCTCTCACAAACCATGCTTTAGTTTACAACAAAACACTTTATTGGGAAGTTTTGTATTGTTCATTCATTTCCCATGTTAAAACAAGGAAGATATGATTTTAGCCTTTTTCTATAGTATACCAGAAAATTGCAAAACATATTGATTAGTCTTATGACATTACCATTGTTATTTTAAAAATTTGCAGAACATTCCTGAAAAAAAAAAAAAAACCTAATATCTTCATGTTACATCAATAGTATGTCCATATTTCACTTCTATACAATAAATTGAATAAAAAATAATTTTCTATATACAATTAATTTAGTTGCATTTCAATGTAATGAAATATTCTTAACACCATCTCAACATCTAAGTCCACTTTTATACTCATAGGTATATTTAAATTCATTTACATCTTCAATTTGATTACCATTCAAGCTAAAATTTGCTCAAGATTTTTCTTCCACTATTAACTGATAAAAAAATATGTTTTGAAATATTAATTGCCAAATCAAAGTCTTTATATGCTTCAGTCAAAATGCTAAATACATTCAATATGTCATCTTTTAAACTAGAAAAAAATAGCACAACAATTAATATACTGTAAATCCAGAATTCAAGAAGTTGAAATTCTTTCTTTTAATTAATTTAAATTTAAAATTATATCAATCAAATATGTGTAGCATCTTCATTCCTCATTCATTAAGTTGCCTAGAAAATTTCAAAGACAACAATTATATCAATTTGCAAACAAATATTAAAATAAGTATATACATTATTATGTAACTGTTTTCTGTTCAAATGCCCTAGATTTTTACTAAAAGTAATAATATTTATTTTCATTCCATCACATAAAAGCTGTATAATATCAATAAACATTGGTAAAAAAAAAACATCTAGTTTCAAACAGTACAGAAGATCTATTTGGTTAATTGAGTCAAATATCTTGATAAAATTAATAGAAGTAATATATAAATTATTCTTTTGTTTCTGACACTTTCCTTGTATTTGCATGGGAACAAAAATCATGGGTCTAGTGCTTATTAATTCTTTAAAACTATAATGAGTTTTTAATAATGATTTATCTATCTATTACTTGAAATATTGTGTTTAAAAAATACTTGAAAGTCTCTTTACTACAGTGGATAATAAAGATATTCTATTCTGTCTATTTCCTTTGTTTCTAAAGTTCAGATAGCACCATTTTATATGTACTTCATATTTTTCTAAAAAAAAAAGTCCACTATTTTTTAAACTAATATATTATCATTACCATATTTTAAAGACTTCTCAAAACATGTCATCAGAAACTATACTCTTTTCATTTTTAAGATTATCAAGAGCTAATTTAATTTTACCAAGATGAAAATCTTTCTCCAAATCTAAATAAATAGTCAGAATAGATATACCATTAAAAATCATAATCTTAATTTTTGTACCATTATTCAAAAGATGATAATACTATTTTTATCTGTTCAAAATGTCATTGTAGTCAAGTAAAAATGCCACTAAATAATTTACCAGAATTGTTATAATATTTATGAGGTCCAGATGTTATCTTCAGTGTATCAAAACCCTAAAGTGTCCACAAACAACAAATATTTTTATTTTTTGTAGTTTTAATCCACCATTTATTTAAAGTGCTTTTGTCAACCATCTAATTTCTATCCTTAAGTTTTCATCATTATTATGAAGCTTCACATTCAATTTATAATTCTTCCCACAAGAAAAAGGCATGTTTCATTTCAATCAAGTACTTAATAATAAAATTATTGTCATAAAAGCAGTCATGATTCTTTGTTTTGTGAACCCAACAATAACTAAATTTATTTATAACAAACCTTTTAAAAGAATTCCATGTCGTATTAACATATCAATCCTGAGAAACCAAAATTAGAAATTTTATTGTTTAATCATTGTAAAAATTTAGTATGAAGAATCAAGAATTAATTTTCTTGTGAATATGATGGAAAAAAATATATTTTTAAATGCAATTATCATTTTAAGATTGGAACATATTGATCTATGACTTTACTGTAAATGCTCATGGAATACAAATTTTCTTGTATTCTAATTCATAATTATAATGCACCTTACTGAATGCCATTTTTTGAGCATGGATGCATCCATGTTTCTCAATAGTGATTTTTTCTTCTTAAACAAAGTGCTTCTGATGGTCAATCTTTATTTTATGTAAAAATTTAATAACAAGAAACCATTTGAGCTTATAGTGCTAATGCCATTATTTTTGACAACTTTTGATTGAAATACATGTATTAAAGTCTCCAAAAAGAAAAGTATTGACCATTTAATGGTATTTCTATAATAATGCTATCTAGCACAATTCTCTGAATATAAATGTTAAATCATACACATTAATAAAATGAGTGCAGGTATAATTTTGCATTAATTTTTAACACCATTAGCATTCCACTGATGTGGTGGCATTTCAGGAATAGAAAATATTAAATTATATTAATTTGACAAAATGCAGTCTTTTTTACGGATACATTTGCCATTCCAAAAAACTTGTAAGTACCTAATTATTTATTTATCAAGTCCTTCCTTTTGAAGACAAATTTCATTAACAACAGCTATGTTAATCGTTTAATCTCAACAGCTTCTTAGTTACTAGTGCTATACCTATTTAAGTTTTGGAAGAGTTTGTATCAATTAAAGTTTGCATATTCATCCCACTATCTATATTTAAATAATATATTTAGTACTTCCAATACCTCTAACACTTTTGTTGATAATATGAATAGTTTTTTTTTTTAAAAAAATAATGCTTAGACAATATTATATGTACATTGCTTATATAATTTAATAAAATGTAGAAAAACCAGCATCTATCAATTTTCAATACGAATTGATCAATAAAAAAAATGAAGCAATTGATTTATTATTAAGTACCGTTTTGATTTTCTTAAAAATAAAAAAATTCAAATTTCTGTTCAATAATAAAGAATCAATTTTTTTGTGCAGATATCAAATATATAAATATATATACAAAGTCAATTTCAAATGAAATCTGAAACATGTTTATAGTCTTATTTTTTATATAATGTAATGATTTCGAAAATACAATTTCTGAGGAATCGCAACAGAATCCTTAGGGTCGTGCAATTTAGAATTAATCTCGTTAATGGCATTGAGTTTTTAAAATATGTAAAGACTTTTGATAAAAAAATAAAATTTGCATATATTCGACAAATTTAAAATTGTATGAATGAAATTTTGTATTTTATATGTATATTTTGCAAATCCGTTTTGGGTGTGAATAAACGTTCAATTTTGAAAATAAAATTATCTACCAAAAAACATATTTTTAGATAAAAGTATACTATAGTGAAAATAATAAAAAACTAAGAAATAAAAGTTCAATATATTGTGGCATTTATAATGGATATAAACAAATGTAACAATCCTCTCTCTCTCTCTCTCTCTCTCTCTCTATATATATATATATATATATATATATATAGAGAGAGATTTATTCATTGTGTGATATATATATATATATATATATATATATATATCACACAATGAATAAATATAAAAAGAAAATTTATTATAACTTGTTTTATATGGTTGTAATAATTTTTATGCATTCGTCAGGAACAAATGTAAATAGAAATTTATTCTGTGGCCAAATAAATTAATAATGAATAAAAGGATTCATAAATATTTACTTATCTTAACCCTTTATGAAGATCAGCATTTATAACATTTAAGGTATTACATGTGGTCTCCAACATTTATCAATAAAATCCACATAGTATCTAGCACATAATGAATCAGAAATTTTTTTAGGTCATAAAGTGTTGTAAGAATTCTCTGTCTGAGTGTTACCTAACCAGCCAGTTATAAGTTTAAAAATGAAAATCTAACTACTATTATTTAGAAAATAAAAATCTTAAGTAAACTGTGATTCTTTGACTAGTTTCCAGAGATGTTATAAATTACCAAACTATAATAGATTTTTTACTTTTGAAATTTGTTTAAAATTAAATATATATATATATTTTAGAGAATAAAATGATATTAAAAAAAATCCATAAATTTAACAGGTAGGTTCTGGTCAGAAACTAGTTATAGTACTTGAAAGTAATTTATTTATGTTTAAGCAGCTTTCAGTAAAAATCAGAATACCATTTGTTTTGAGAAATATATCACTACTTCTTTTTCTTATTCACTCTACTATGATGAACTACATATATATAATAAAATAAATTCTACAAGATTATGTAAATAATTATTAACTATTATAGTAATAAATTTTGGTATAAAACAATATTTATTACTTTGGTAAGCCAGGCTTTTAATCTGGTGTATCTTTTTCAAAGCATAACTAAAGTGAACATTAAAAAATACATTAGTATATCCACATGCATATAAACTTACATTAAACTAGTCACTAGATTATAATAGATTTGCATACATGCATGTGTAAATTGACCCAGAAGTTGCTTATGTCATTGGACTAAATGATCAGTAATTGCTAAGAGGAATGCTATTGTATTTGCTTATATTTGTTTTAGTCATGTTTTGTTAAAGGTATATGATATCAAAAACCTGGCTTGGCAAAGTAATACATATTGTTTTATACCAACGATCATTACTGTAATGGTTGATAATTATCTACATATTATATTACATATTATCTATGAGATATACTAATATTATAATATATATATATATATATATATATATAATATTATATATATTAGTATATATGTATATATAATATGTATATATATATATATATATATACATACAGATCAACAAGTGTCAAATTTCCTTGTCACACCATTGATAGCATTCACTTTGGATAATTACATTAAAGATTATCTTATCATTTTTAGTCTATATATAAACTTTACACTTAATATATCTGTTCTTTATTATTATTCTAAAGCACAAACATATAGTACCATTATTAGTCCAATGGTCATCACTCACTTTTCCAAATGTATAACAGGTGTTATAAATATATGAAAAACAAAAACAAGTTATAAATCACATAACTTTGCTATTGCTTGCATTTATGATCAATAGATGGAGCTTTACCAAAACCTCCGAACAAGCATATTTTCGTTTACACAAACATCAAAAGAGTCAGAATTCACCATCTCTTTCATTAGCTCCACCTTCAGATCAGCTGATTTCAAGCTAATTTCCTATCATCAGTGAAGGGTAGGGGCCAGAAACTAGATCTAAACACTAACTCCAAGTGTTTATGCTACAAGTTCCTATTAGTTTGCAAGCATGGATTTTTTAGACATGTAATGTCTTCAAACCCAGCCTAACAAGCCAGATAGCTACATGGGTCTGATATCAGTTCAGTTTCACCACATAGTCAAAGCCTCTGCAATATATATCATTTCAAAAACCTTTAAAGGTACATTTATGAAAAACAAAAACAAGTTATAAATCATGTAACTTGCTATCGCTTGCATTTATGATCAATAGATGAAGCTTTACCAAAACCTCTGAACAAGCGTATTTTTGTTTACATAAACATCAAAAGAGTCAGAATTCACTATCTCGTTCATTAACTCCACCTTCATTAAATAGTAATAAACATCAGATGGTATAAAAAATAGATTTTCACAACCAATATATTGGATTATGATTAGTATTATATAGTAAGAAAAGTTGCCAAAAAGGGAAAAAATAAAAAATTTAAAAATATAATTTAATTACTGTGAAAAAATAGAGAGTATATAAAAAAAAAAACTAGGAGTATAAAAAAACAACATGAAAATGTCCATTCTATATTTTTAAAAAGTTAATAAAAGTGGAGATAATTGAATTAAAGAATCAGATTAAATATAGTAATAAAGGCTATAAACACATAACAGGAAAAAATAGTAATAGGATATATAATATTCAAATCTGATGAAAAAAATTAAATTGATAAGAAAATTATTTTAATGATAACTACCATTCACAAATATAATCTGTACAGATTTTAAGTAAAATTAGAATCACTAGAAATCATTCAATTGTAGCCTTCCATGCATAGACTGAATCATCATTGACTATGATTTATGGCTTGTATTTTTCCAAAACTAACTACATGAGCCTAAGTCTCTTAAATTATTTTTACCCCAATACTGTTTTTATCATTATGCTTTATTAGGCTATAGAACACTGTTATTCATTCCAATTCCTTTTATATATTGTAACAGTATGGAAATAATGGTCCCACAAGTTGGGTTGCCAATTATAACAATATAGAAATAGGGCTCCCACAAGTTGGGAAACAATTGCAACTATACAGAAAATAGGGATTAATTATGAGATGGAGTTCCATGGTCCCACAATTGGGTAGCCATTTGCAACAGCATACTACATCATGGCTAAACTGTGAGATGGGAAACTATCATCTCCAAATAAACAAAATATAAAATTAAAGATGAACAGAATGAGCATGAGAAATCAGCACAGAATTAACTATAAGTTCACCAGAAATACACAAAAGTAATAATCATTCATCATCATGAATGATCAACAATAAAAATAAATCGATCAATCTATTGGCTGTATTTGAAAGTGGTCCACTATAGACTATGCTAATTATTCAGCCACTACCAAACCTAGGGTAGGAATGCAAACTAATTATTGTGATGCACATACTTAAGTACTACACCATAAAAATACAATAAGTCAAATAATGCTAAGATACTAAAAATAGCCTGATCATTATCAATGCTATGGCACTTAGTACCATTAATGTATTGGCCAGCTATAAATTAAATTTCTAAAGAAATAATAAAATGTAGTACATGAACTTTAAGTGATTTCTCTTTTGTACCAATCAGAATAATCATAATTCGGATGTCCATAACACTGAACATAAACCCTTACTCCTTATAACAGTTATGTATATATCTAGCCCAGAAAGCTAGAACTATAAACTTTTACTGTGAGCAAAAGATAAATAAATAAAGCAGCTTATTATAAATCACTTTAAATAATTTTTAGGCTTATCCTACTATAGGCATATAGTTTTATTGGGATCATTAAAAAAATCCTAGAACATCTAAGTTGTCATAAAATAAGTTCATACACACTGCAATTTATGAAACAGGAAGTGAATAAAATAAAACATTAAAACAAAAATATTTTAAAACAATTATTTAATAACTAATTGTCTAATAATAAACAAAAAATGGCATGCATAGTATGAAATTTTAAACATTGATTTCATCAAAAAAAATATTTTCATAAAATTTATAATCAGTCAGTTGATTTCTATTCATAAATTAACTTTTAATTAATGAAGTTAATAATTAAAATTTAGAAAAACAACATTTTCAAAATCAAAGATAACAATATTTGATTTAGCTTAATTAACTTTTTATTAAGTTTTTAGGAGGAAAAAATAATGTTTCTCTCACAAAAAAACTTTAAAAAAATTTGTTTCACAATTTAAAAACATTATGTTAATGACAATATTTAAAATTATCAATTCCTACAAAAAAGTATTCCTTTTATATAAAAAAATCATTTTTTCCTATTAACTCTTTCCATGACTTCTCCAGTCATAAATGATCACAGCTTTAAGTCACTGAATTCTGTCATTTTTAATGCTACCATAAAGAATTTACGGTTATATTAAAGCTTAAAAAAAGTATCGCAAGATGCTGCCTTCTCTTGAATTATTTTACAAGTAAAAAATCAATAATATTCAAATTTAACTTTTAACAATGCAAGAAGGCAATCTTTTCTTGTTGCGGATTGGTTGTTGATCAAGTTAATCAAAACAGACCACTTGTCAATATTTTTCATCGCTCCAACTTCTTTATTTTGAAAATGAAAATGAACGTTTTAGAGCATTTTAAAAGTATTTTTTGACATATTATAAATTAAAAGTTAAACAATTGGAATTTAGTTTGACAGAGTAGACAAAATTTATTTTTATTTTCCTATAGCCACATTGCTATATTCAAAAAATGTGCTTGTATTTAGTAAAGTTAATTCAGTTATGGAAGTTTGTAGGTATGAATCTGATTATGAATAAATGATACTCATTAAATTCTGAATAATCAGTTTGATAGTGGTTTTTTTTTATAATGGAAATAAATTTTTTTGTAGCTGTTACATATAAACTGTAAACATGAAAAATTAATATGATATAGTAAAGATGACTTTATAAAACATTTAATATTGTAAATATAAATAGAATATTTCTTGAGATATTTTTAGGATTGCAGTTAGGTTATATTAAGCGCAATTATATTTTTTATGTTAATGGGACATTTTAAATATAAAATCCTCCACTACTTTCAAAAAAATTGGCCATTATAGCTTTCTTACTTGTTCTAGACAAAAAGTTACAAGTAGTCCACTTGATGACCATGAGAAAGTTTTCTTTCTTCCTTGCAATATTAAAAAGTCATTAAAAAATTAAAAGGAAGAAAATAGAATGAAATATAAAAAAAATACATATTACATAAATATTTAAAACATCACAGAACTAAATATAATTCTGATATAGCAGTTGACTTCATTATGACTTATTAAGCAACACGATTCAATATATCACTAATGTTTCATTCTAGGGATTCTCATTCAACTTTCACCTAAAAACTACAGTAACAGACATGGTAAGCATTTTAATCATAATATTTTCACCATAAAAAACTATCAGTTAGGCTAGTTTTGGTAAACTGTATCTAAAATTAAATGAATGTACTTTTTAAGCTATGTATTTTCTTTTGTAATTAAGTGCTATTAAATATCTAAACCAAGATTTCTAAAAAATTAAAATTGCATACTATTTAAAAGCTTTACTGAATAAAAAGTTTTAAAGACATATTTGAATTCAGAAAACAAAATTATAAATGAATCAGTGGTGTTTATCTTTTGAATATGGAAAAAGTTTTTTGTTTTCCTGGGTAATTAAAATGAAAAAAAAAGTCAAGCATTGGTGGTTGAGAGGTCAACACAACTGCCTTACAAGCAGTTGTCCCAGGTTAGTGGGTTTGCTTTCCGGCCTATGCTATGACACATGAAAAAAAATCTGAATAATTTAAACTCAGATAATGATGAGAGATAATGAATCATTAATGATGACACAAAATTTGTAAGGTTTTAAAATATGTTATTTCATAATATATAACCAGAAGGCATTTACAACCATTTGTTTAAATTACATATCATTTCTGTGCTAATAAATAAAATTGAATATTGAATTTGATAATAGTAGGAATGTTTATTAATTATATAGAAAGGTATTTTATCATGCACACACAAAAAATATAAAACTTATACAAATTTTCAAATCTAATGCTAAAAAATATTAATTGAGAATGAAGTGGAAATCAATGAAATAAAGTGAATTTATTGGTTAAAAAATAAGAGAGAAATAATATATATTTGACAAAATATGCTCTTACAGTGTAAAATTAACAGTGCTGAAAGAAGTTGGAAGTTTCATTTATAAAATTTTGTGAACTTGTCTAAAGTATAAAGACTCATTTTAAAGTTTTTATCATCATCATTTTTTAAAAACATCTATCCATTACAAGTTGAAGTTTCCAAGTTATGCACAGTTTTTCCTTTCACTCCATTAACTTATTATCCTTATTTCATCTATTCATTTTATAAACGGATTCTTTAAAGATCTTTTACAATCTTTTGTATCCCACTTTAAGAGAATTTTTTCAATGATATTACTAATACCTGTTTTATCATCTATATATTTTGCCTTCAGTCTTTTTATACTTGTGTGTGTGTGTTTATGTATATATATATATATAAAACTTGTTTTATTTATTATTATAAGTGTACCTTTGATGGCTTTTGTGATGCTATATTGCAGAGGCTATTACTATATAACGAAACTGAGCTGAATTCAGACCCATATAGTTATCAGTTTTGCAAAACTGGATTTGAAGACATTTATGTGTCCAAAAAGTTCAGACTTTCAAATTGATAGAAACATGTTTTATAAGTGCTGACTTTTGATTTAGTATTTTAGATCTAGTTTCTAGAGACCGAGCCCTCCACTGAGGTGATCCATAAGCTCAAAATCAATTGATCTGGAGGTAGGGTTTTAATGATAGATATTTTGAATTCTTTCTCTTTCAGCACTTATAAAATTAAAGATTGTTTAGAGCTATTGGTAAGCTCCATCTAGTGATCATTTAAATGCAAGCTTAGAAGCAAGTTACGAAATTTATAACTTGTTTTATTAATTATTATGAGTGTACCTTTGATAGATTTTGTGATGCTATATTGCAGAAGCTATTACTACATGGTGAAACTGAGCTGAATTCAGACCCATATAGCTATCTGGTTTGCAAAGCTGGATTTGAAGACATTTATGTCTCTGATAAGTTCAGACTTTCAAATTGATAGAAACATGTTTTATAAATGCTGACTTTTGAGTTAGTATTTTAGATCTAGTTTCTAGAGACCCAGTCCTCCACTAAGATGAGCCATAAGCTTGAAAACAATTGGTCTGGAGGTAGGGTTTTAATGATAGAAATTTTGAATTATTTCTCTTTTGGCACTTATAAAAATAAAGCTTGTTTAGAGCCATTGATAAACTCCATCTAGTGATCATATATATATATATATATTAGACAATCCCAATATCAATAACAATCAACAATTTCTAACTGTTGTCAAGGCAACCTCCCTTTAACTATAAGGGTGGGATTGGGTGGAATCCCACTCTTATTAATGATCTAATATACTTTTGTAGACACTAAAGATTGCAACTTGACCACAGAGATTGAAATTATTGATAGAAAAAAGTTTAAATAAACCTCTTTAATAATCAATTATAACATTACAAACTGCAATTATAAATTTTAAATTGCACACAAAGTATTATTTAAATAATAAATGTAATAATGCTCAAGGCTAAATGAGTTTTTTTTTGTATATTAGACTATTACTAAGTGTGAGATTTCATCTTTATTGTTAAAAGAATATTGTCTTGACAATTTGATTGTTATTGATATTGGGATTGTCTAAGTATGGATTGATTTTTATTGATTATTTTTAAATATATATATATATATATATATATATATGTATATATATATATATATATATTGAAACAGATATGCTGTTCCTCATATAAATATTCAATAACCCCCCCCCCATTTAAAAATGTCTAGCGTGATTCAGTCTAATTGGGAATGAAATAAAAGCTGTGATTTGTTTAAAAAAAAATCATATTTTTAATTTTGTGATTGATGGAATTGAATAAAATGTTAAGTCATCTTATTTTTTTTTATCTGTCTCAATAAAAAGAAAAGAAATTAATTATCCAATCATTAAAAAGAAAGAAAAAAGATACTTGAGTTAAACTGAGGCAGTATTCAAATCAGGCACGTCGTCGGAAGAAAAGAACTTTTTTTTTCTCTCGTCTTACACAGAGAAGCAGAACATATTAAATTTTTTTTTAAAAAAAAAGTGTATTACTTAATTCTTTTGATACATTAAAATAAAGCTTTAACAAAACGTGAAAATGGAAAAAGAAAGCTTTACTAGAGGAATTATAATAACAATGGGGTAATTTAGCGGCTTCACTCTCTCCACGCTATGCCATGACTTTCCATAGATGAAATAACCTGCCTTCTTTAGAGTAAACTAGACTGCAAAACTGGAAGGTAATTATGTTATAGGAATGTTTAGACATTTTTTACCATAAATTATAAATTGACATCATGAAATATCTACATAAAAATTATTTTTATAAAATATTAAAACATATTTATCATATGTTATGAAGTGAATTTATGAAACGGTTGCATACGTTTTGTTTAATAAAATATTAAGACATCTTTATCATACGTTATAAAATGAAGTTATGAAATAATTACCTAGAATTTGTTTTATAAAATATTAAAACATCTTTATCATATGTTATAAAGTGAAGTTATGAAATAGTTACGTAGAATTTATTTTGTAGAATATTAGAACATGTTTATCATACGTTATAAAATGAAATTATGAAATAGTTATACGCAAATTTATTTATAAAAATATTTGAATGTATTTACTATATGGATTAGAAATGCTCCACAAGCCAAACAGAATTCATGTGTATGAATATACCCTTATATTTGACTAAATTAGAAATTCTTTAATTACTAAATTATAAATGCTCCACAAGCCAAACAGAGTTTATGTGTATAAATATACTCTTATATTTGACTAAATTAGAAATGCTTTAATTACTAAATGATAAATGCTCCATAAGCCAAACAGAGTTTATGTATATGAATATAATTTTATATTTGACTAAATTATAAATGCTCTAAATGATCTAATGCTCCACAAGCCAAACAGAGTTTATGTGTATGAATATACTTTTATATTTGACTGAATTATAAATGCTTCGGTTACCAAATGATAAATGCTCCACAAATCAAGAATTGCTAAGTTTAAATGTTTACCAATCAATAATGATTCATAAAATAATGAAATGCTGTATAAACCATAAATGCTTGACTGTTTCCAAGCTTCTTCTCATAAATGAATTCAAAATGAACTATTGTTAAATTAGAATGTTTCCAAGCTTCTTCTCATAAATGAATTCAAAATGAACTATTGTTGAATTAGAATATTTCCAGGCTTCTTCTCATAAATGAATTCAAAATGAACTATTGTTGAATTAGAATATTTCCAGGCTTCTTCTCATAAATGAATTCAAAATGAACTATTGTTGAATTAGAATATTTCCAAGCTTCTTCTCATAAAGGGATTCAAAATTGAACTATTGTTGAATTAGACTGTTTCCAAACGTCTTCTCATAAATGAACTTGTAAATGAACTATTGATAAAAAAAAGAACTGCTTCTAACTCTTTCATAAGTAAAAATGAAGATGAGTTATCATGTGAATAGAAATGAACTTTGTTAGAAATTGCAAATTAATTGTTATTTAATAAATTTTTTTTTTGTTACTAAAAATTAAATTGGTTATCCAGTTGTCCAATTATGTTTTGTTTTATTGCATCACTCATCAGTTATAGCACTTGTTCATGAGAATCTCATGCCTTCTGAGCTACGTCTGGCATAACTAGATCTAGGCAAGTCAGGTTGTAGTGAGACGGAACTCTAATGGCGCTTTTTGGGAAACCAAACATAGAAATATTTAGATGTTTCCAGTCTCTATCGTACTACATCCTCTGATGAGCAGGAAATATTGTTGTAGGAGGCATTAACATCTGCATTAGGAATGTCAATTGATAGCTCCTTCCTACAACATGCTCATCAGAAAATTGTTACAGCTGACGTAATAAAACGGTTGTATGCGGGTCCGGTTACATTTGGCATCCAACTGTGAGGCTTTACCTGGCTAACCTACCTATAGGCTCCGGTTACATTTGGCGCCTTACTGTGAGGCCTTATCTGGCTAGCATACTCATAGGCCGGTTAATTTGCCACCCTACTGTGAGGTCCGATCTAGCTAGCCTACTCATAGGCATAAGCAGATCACGATTCCGTGATATGAACAGTGCATATGATGTAGTGATGTAATTTGTTCAGGAAGGATGGAAAAATAAAAGTTTAAAAGAAAAACACAACACAAAAAAGAATGGCATAAAGAATGAAACAGGCATTTCAAAGAAGATGGGGTAGGGTCATGGTGTGGATGGAGAGAGAAGCTTACTGATTTAGAAAACAAAGGAAAAATGGTAAACATGGAGGCTCAGAAAACAGAAAAGATAGCTATGATAGCTCAGATAATAGAAATTATAAAAGCAGACCAAAAGAAAAGAGATAAGCAAAGAGAAGAAGATATCAAACAGAGAGAAGAAGATAACCAAAAAAGAGACAAACAAAGAGAAGAAGATATCAAACAGAGAGAAGAAGATAACCAAAAAAGGGATAAACAGAGAGAAGAAGATAATCAAAAAAGAGACAAACAAAAAGAAGAAGATATCAAACAGAGAGAAGAAGATAACCAAAAAAGGGATAAACAGAGAGAAGAAGATAACAAGCAAGCAATAGAAGTAAACCAAAGAATAGGAAAACAAATTATGGAAGTAGTGGAAAATCAGAATGAAAAGTTCAACCAGTTAATAAAAGAAATAACTCAGTCTAAAAAATTGGATGAGGAAGAAACTTTAGAATTTCCAACCAAAGATATTTTAAAGGAATCACAAATTGAAATTACAAAGAGTGATCTTGAAATTGTCAGTCTACCTTCAGGAAAACTTCTGATTGTGGAATATACCTCTAAAATTGAAAAGAGAGAATCAGTATATACAGAAGCTGAGACTGGAATATCAAACACAGCAAAAGAGTTTCAAATGGATGAAAATAAATCTAATAAAGCAAAATTAAAATCTTCTGATCTTCAAGAAGATGAAAAACATGAAAATGAACATAATCAAAAACTTAATTCTCATATAACTAAGGAACTGTCCAATATAGAAGAAAATGTTTCAGAAAAATTGTCTGATATATGCTATGAAATAGTAACAGAGATAGAGAAAGAAACCATAAATTGGAAAGAAAAGTGTGTTAGTCCTCAGCCATATATAAAAATTATAAACAAAAGCTTAATAAACTCAAATCAAAAATTGAGTACAGAAAGAAAATATATAAAGACAGTTATTAAAAATATAGTTGCTTACGCAGGAAAAGACACCAAAAAGGAATCTGAAAACTCGGGATTTATCAGTGTGAAAAGAATTAAGCAACAAGAAACCTTTACAAATACCAAAAAAATAATTACTATGGCAGAAGAACCATTGAAAAAGAAACTTTTATGTAAAAATGAAGTACCACCATGGAAGAGGAACAGGAGAAAATCCACAGATGGTGTTCATGGTCCATATCGGACGCGTATAATTAGAAGATCAAACAGTAACAAGGATCTCCAAAGAAAATACAGAAGTGAAGAAGCAAGACACCACAGTAATAAATTTTCAACAAAAAGACAATCCAGAAGTATGTCACCTCATAATACAAAAGAGGACTATAGGAGAACTGATCATGATCCTCAGTCTCCCAAACCAGGTTGCAGTTATAATTCGGAATAAAATAGAGATAGCTGATGGAAAAAGGTTTGTGAGTGTGGTGTAGTGATGCATGAACTTGTGTTTTTCATGTTGAGATGGTGGATGATTGAGCGGAGCTGCTTGGATGCATTGTGTTATGGTGCTCCGAAGTATATGCTCGGCACTATCCAGACCTGGATGTTGTGCTCTAAGAGTAGTCCAGCAGTGCATATATATAGGTCTCATGTATAGGCCTTGGTCTCATGGATAGGCCAAATGATAGCCCCTAAGACTCACCAAAGCTGAGCAGGGTTGGCTGAGTGCCAAATTTTTTTTTTCTCTGGCTCCTATTCTTGGTTGGATGATACTTCTAGGTACAAGAGAGGTAGTGCTTAAAAATGAGGTATTTTCTCGTGACGTCATGAGGCGGTGTGTACTGGTAGTTTGTGCTTGGCCATCTACTTATCCTGGCATTGGAGGCTATGGTTCATGTATTCACTTTTCCAGCTCATCTTGCCCATTCATCAGCATATCTAAAACCAAGCAGTACTGAGAAATAATGTGTATAGTATATGGAATGAAATCGTACTTCCAGGCGATTTCATCCCAAAATTTGGTGAGGGGTAATGAAACAGATATGCTGTTCCTCATATAAATATTCAATAAACCCCCCCCCCCCATTTAAAAATGTCTAGCGTGATTCAGTCTAATTGGGAATGAAATAAAAGCTGTGATTTGTTTAAAAAAAAATCATATTTTTAATTTTGTGATTGATGGAATTGAATAAAATGTTAAGTCATCTTATTTTTTTTATCTGTCTCAATAAAAAGAAAAGAAATTAATTATCCAATCATTAAAAAGAAAGAAAAAAGATACTTGAGTTAAACTGAGGCAGTATTCAAATCAGGCACGTCGTCGGAAGAAAAGAACTTTTTTTTTCTCTCGTCTTACACAGAGAAGCAGAACATATTAAATTTTTTTTTTAAAAAAAAGTGTATTACTTAATTCTTTTGATACATTAAAATAAAGCTTTAACAAAATGTGAAAATGGAAAAAGAAAGCTTTACTGGAGGAATTATAATAACAATGGGGTAATTTAGCGGCTTCACTCTCTCCACGCTATGCCATGACTTTCCATAGATGAAATAACCTGCCTTCTTTAGAGTAAACTAGACTGCAAAACTGGAAGGTAATTATGTTATAGGAATGTTTAGACATTTTTTACCATAAATTATAAATTGACATCATGAAATATCTACATAAAAATTATTTTTATAAAATATTAAAACATATTTATCATATGTTATGAAGTGAATTTATGAAACGGTTGCATACGTTTTGTTTAATAAAATATTAAGACATCTTTATCATACGTTATAAAATGAAGTTATGAAATAATTACCTAGAATTTGTTTTATAAAATATTAAAACATCTTTATCATATGTTATAAAGTGAAGTTATGAAATAATTACGTAGAATTTATTTTGTAAAATATTAGAACATGTTTATCATACGTTATAAAATGAAATTATGAAATAGTTATACGCAAATTTATTTATAAAAATATTTGAATGTATTTACTATATGGATTAGAAATGCTCCACAAGCCAAACAGAATTCATGTGTATGAATATACCCTTATATTTGACTAAATTAGAAATTCTTTAATTACTAAATTATAAATGCTCTACAAGCCAAACAGAGTTTATGTGTATAAATATACTCTTATATTTGACTAAATTATAAATGCTGCAATTACTAAATGATAAATGCTCCACAAGCCAAACAGAGTTTATGTATATGAATATAATTTTATATTTGACTAAATTATAAATGCTCTACAAGCCAAACAGAGTTTATGTGTATGAATATACTTTTATATTTGACTAAATTATAAATGCTGCAATTACCAAATGATAAATGCTCCACAAATCAAGAATTGCTAAGTTTAAATGTTTACCAATCAATAATGATTCATAAAATAATGAAATGCTGTATAAACCATAAATGCTTGACTGTTTCCAAGCTTCTTCTCATAAATGAATTCAAAATGAACTATTGTTAAATTAGAATGTTTCCAAGCTTCTTCTCATAAATGAATTCAAAATGAACTATTGTTGAATTAGAATATTTCCAGGCTTCTTCTCATAAATGAATTCAAAATGAACTATTGTTGAATTAGAATATTTCCAGGCTTCTTCTCATAAATGAATTCAAAATGAACTATTGTTGAATTAGAATATTTCCAAGCTTCTTCTCATAAAGGGATTCAAAATTGAACTATTGTTGAATTAGACTGTTTCCAAACGTCTTCTCATAAATGAACTTGTAAATGAACTATTGATAAAAAAAAAGAACTGCTTCTAACTCTTTCATAAGTAAAAATGAAGATGAGTTATCATGTGAATAGAAATGAACTTTGTTAGAAATTGCAAATTAATTGTTATTTAATAAATTTTTTTTTTTGTTACTAAAAATTAAATTGGTTATCCAGTTGTCCAATTATGTTTTGTTTTATTGCATCACTCATCAGTTATAGCACTTGTTCATGAGAATCTCATGCCTTCTGAGCTACGTCTGGCATAACTAGATCTAGGCAAGTCAGGTTGTAGTGAGACGGAACTCTAATGGCGCTTTTTGGGAAACCAAACATAGAAATATTTAGATGTTTCCAGTCTCTATCGTACTACATCCTCTGATGAGCAGGAAATATTGTTGTAGGAGGCATTAACATCTGCATTAGGAATGTCAATTGATAGCTCCTTCCTACAACATGCTCATCAGAAAATTGTTACAGCTG